>SNQJ01S0126534.1:0-11293 GCA_010110895.2 Picea sitchensis
ATGAAGACACAATTCTTGACAGGAGAATGAGAACTTCAAAACGAGGAAATGTGGAATATCTTTGAGTTGGTCTTAAAGGCACAAATCCAAGAAAATCCAAGTGGATTGAAGTTGGAAAGGTGAGGGAGCTATACCCTCATCTTCAGATAGACTGAAAATAGTCTTTTGGAGGTCCAAAAGCTTTCCAATGGGGAGGTGTGATCCAGGGGATCAAATTTTGCTCAAAATTCAAAGTTCTTGGAATCACATCAAATCGAATGGGAGTGTAGGCCTCATCGTCAAAAACCCAATGCAACTCGTTCGGGTTCAAATGGACGTTGGATGAGAGAGATATCACGCTCTGTTCAAAACAACAAACATGCAAAAAAAAATGTGTTGACTATACAGTCCATACGGATGCTGACGTGGTAGACCATATGACACGTGGCAAGGCCATACGACACATGGCATGTGCTGAGTTCGTATTTGGATGAATCCTGTTGTGACACATGGCATTATTATGGTGAATGGTTTGGTGCCACATGGCCTAGACATGGGCTGCCACATGGTGCCCTGTAATTGGTTTGGTTGTTTAAAAGTTTATGGAGTCCACCAGTCTCGACCCTGCGACCTCCACGCGCATGAGAAGTTTTGGCAAATACCACCAACCAGCCTCCCACCATAGTGTTTCTTAACACTATATGGTGTGAAATATATTTAAGTTTGAATGTTGTAAAGTTTGGCGCGGGGGTCGGGCTGGGGCTTAGTCCTAGCCCGTGGTTATATTGTTAATTCATATCGCCACTGGTTTAAACATTGCACGTGCACATTTCAAATGGAGTTAGCCCCGGTCTTATGTATATACAATAGAACCTCCGGCGCATGCCTCCGACCGTTGCCTTTTGGTTTTAAACATAGCCCTTTTTAAATATATGTGTCGTCATATGGTGGCCCATGTGCCTTCGGCCTTGGCGGTTAGGGGCTAAGGCGTGTAACCGTCCTACAGTTCGCACCAGTTGTGCGGCTGCACCCGGTGCTGGGTTTTTACACATATATGCACGTGGGGGCTAGGTTGATGAAGCAATGGTTCATTTTGGCGATCCAGAGACAACAAGTTTGAAGGGGAACTTCCAGAAAGCCTATCTTCTTCAATTTTTGGCCAAACGAGGTGCCGAAAAAACACAGCTAGGGGTTTTTGGATGTTCTGAAGCCATTGGAGCCATCTATTTGGAATTTTGAGCATTGTAAAGCACATATTTTAGCACTTTGATCAAATAATACAAAATATCCATTGGAAGCTGCACCAGGAGATGTAGCCCAAGAGAGGGGTGAACTCCTTTATCATTTGTTGTGTTATGTGTTTTCTGTTCACTGTTATTTGTTGTTGTTTATATGCATCTTGAATGTGTAATTTATATAAAATTGTGTTTGCAAAATTGATCCATTTTCATTTGAACACATGAATTAAAACTTGCAAATATTTTCAAGAATACAAGTTTTCTTCATTTTTAGATCACTGCATGTTGAACATAGTAATATTTGACTATCAAAAGAACCTAAGAAAATAGAGTTTGAGTTAGATGATGATAAATATGAATCAACCAAATAAGATGAATAAGAAGAAGAAGAACCCCATACTCTGATATTGAGGAGATCAATGAGGGAAAGAAGGAAACCAGGAAGGTATAGTCCACCTGATTTTCATGCTAATTTTACTTTATCTATTACTAATGATGATCCTAGAATTTTCAAGGAAATAGTGAATTTAGAGGATAGTAAACTCTGGAAGTAGGCCATGGTTGAAGAGATGGATGCCTTGGATAAGAATGAGTAATGGGATCTAGTTGAGTTTCCAACTAGAAGAAAGGCCATGGGTAGAAAATGGGTGCTTAAGAAGAAGTTGAATGTAGAAGGAAAAGTGGAGAAATACAAAGCTTGGTTAGTAGAAAAAGGTTATTCTCGGGTAGAGGGAATAGACTTTGGTGACATTTTTTCTCCAGTTTGATGTCGACGCTCTTCCTCGCAACCCGCAGGTCGGAAGTTCCACGTCAACACACAGGATATTCTCCTTTCACATGGCCCGAAGAACTTTAACGTTCTTCTATTTCCCTATCGGGAAATCTGCACCCATAGTAATCCTCGTGGGATCCCCCTTCTTTACAAATCAAGAGATCGGACTTCGCGACTTCGCGAATCCAAAGGTCTAGCGTTCGGTTCTCGAATCCCTGAAACCTGACACAAGTCAACGCTGACCTTTTCCCTCTCCTATCGGGACTTTCCCTATCGTGATTTCGGCACTCGCGATGTCGAACAGCTTGTCTCTCTGACTCCTGAACCCTGATACACCGAAACTCTGATGCGCTCGCGAGTTGACCTTTCAACAATATCTTTACTCCATCGACATTTCGGAGTTCGCAATATCGTGGATCCTAATGCATACGTTTTGGGACCTCTCACTGCGAAACCCCGAAATAGCATGCCACCTGTCCACTCCACTGACTCTTGTGGCCCCACATGGTATTCTTCATTGTTGGGATATCGCGTTTCACGACTTCACGATTCCTGTTGCAATGGTTATGGGATTTCCACCTACGAAACCCCGATACACGATTCCACGTGTAAATCCGACAGTCCTTGTGACTCGGATCCATGGTTCTTCCCCTCCTAAGATTCAAACCTTTATATACCTTCACTGTATCTCCCCTGCACCTCCACAAGATCTAACGGCTCATGGAGATTCACGAATTCTCCTCGGATAATACCGACTGTCTGTTCCTCCTGGTGAAATCTGTGAAATGACTATGTGCTCCTCTGCGAAACTCATCCACCTGTGTGCAAACTTGTGACGTCTTCCAAATCCTTCAAGTTGCGTCTTCCCTTGCACTATTCTTCAACAAATTCAAAGGCCTTATCCTTCCTGAGCTTTCTTATGACTCTGAGCCTTAGAAAATACTCTTGCACGCACTCCTTGCGACAACTTTTAGACACTTCCAAATGCTGAATTTCCTTCGACCCTACGCACACCTGAGCAGCAATCTCTCAACACTCTGCTTAGATTCGTAACTCTGAGGCTTAGCTTGGCCTGCGCACTCCTTGCATAGCTCCTGTGCCTATCTGCACTTCTGGATGAATGAGAACAAAAGCTACCCTATCTGAACCCTCTGTCAACGCACTCCTTGCAGACACTTCGACTGCACTCCTTGCAGGAACTCTTGTTCAGATAGAGAAACAATTGAAACTCATTCCTTCTTCCTCTCAGACTTCAATTCAAACATGAAATCATATACATAGCATATAAAGGAAATGTATAACAGGAAGCAAACATTCAAGAGCATATCATTCAACATCAATACACAGAGAACAAAACACAGAACCATGAATTTGAATCAAACTCTTCTATTAATTCAAATATCAGTACATGGGTGTTCTTACATAGCTCTCTGCATGCTCTTTCTCTTCCTTTGATAATGTTACAATGCACAATGAGGGTGTCTATATCCCGTTTCCCTCTTGCACTCTAAAACTGTCTAATCTAGAATTAAATTCTATCTACCTGCATTAACTACTTTAAATGCCTTCTATCTACTAAGGACGAGAGCTTAAAGGCTCAAGGTCCATTTACATTATAGAAGTGTGCCTCTCCTTAATGACTTCATTTAAGATTGTGCAACAATTCCAAGGTAATTCCAAAAATTCATGCTGGCGCTTGTCCAGATGTCTAGTGTCTCCGTGCTGCCTCGCTTGATGTTGGTGATGCTCCTGCATCATACTCCCTCGCTTGAAAAATTTCATGGGATCCTATCCATGAGCTCATGCACAGTCTGTCCATGCCTCTGTATTTCCGCTTCGCTCTCCCAGCTGTCATCTTCAACTGGATGGTTCTTCCACTTGACCAGATACTCAAAATATTCTTTCCTCCTGGTCTTCTTACCAATTCGTTTTTCCAGTATGCGCTCCATTTATGGCTTATCTGCAACTGGAATCTTCTTCATCCACTGAATCACTGGCTATTCATTTTTTGTCGTTGCTTCCTCAGCCTTATATGGGTACAAATCTGAGATATTGAATATCAGAGAAATTTCGATCCCATTGGGTAATTCAATCTCATAAGCACTTGTCCCAAATTTCCTCAAGACCTTACATGGCCCAATTTTCTTCATCTTCAGCTTTTTATATGTTCCCCTTGGGAACCTTTCCTTTCTCAAATGTGCCAGAATCAAGTCCCCAACCTCGAACTGAAGTTGTCTCCTATGTTGATCTACTCTGCATTTATACTCCTAACTTGAATTCTGCAGTCGCTCTTTCACCTTGTTGTGAAGTTCTTTTATTGCCTCCACGAATTCTTCTGCACTAGCGCTCCTAGTCGCAGTCTGTTCTGAATCCCTCAGTTCAAAAATTCCTCTTGGTTGCATGCCATAGACAACCTGAAATGGACTTTGTCCTGTGCTTCTATTCACTGAGTCATTATACACAAACTCTGTCTGTGGTAATATGTTGTCCCATTGGTTGTGGTGTTCTGTCACCAAGCTTCTCAGCAAGTCTCCTAGACTTATGTTCACCACTTTTGTCTGTCCATCCGTCCGAGGATGATAAGCCGAACTAAATGCCAAGTTAGTTCCTAGCTTCTTCCATAAGGTCCTCCAAAAATTCCCTATGAATTTTGTATCTCAATCCGAAACAATGCTCTTTGGAAACCCATGAAGTTGAATGACCTCTTTGAAAAATAGGTTCGCAATGTGGGTTGCGTCACTGGTCTTCTGACATGGAATAAAGTGTTCCATCTTGGAAAATCTATCCACCACCACAAAGATTGAATCACAACCTCTTTGTGTCTTTGGCAACCCTAATACAAAATCCATTCTTATCGCATCCCATGGCCTTTCTAGTATGGGAAATGGTTGATAAAACCCCGCATTTTGTCTTCTTCCCTTCGAATGCTGGCAAACTCTGCATCTGTCCACGAATCTTCTGACGTCTGCTCATATTCCCGGCCAAAAATATGACTCATTCAGCTTTGCGAATGTCTTTTCGTGAACAAAGTGCCCTGCTAATCCTCCATTGTGTTTCTCCTTCAACAGATTCTCCCTCATGGAGCATTTCAGAATACACAACTGATTATGTCTAAACAATAATCCTTCCTGGATCATATATTCTGCCCATTGGCTTCTGTCTCTTAGAATTGGATTCTCAGCTGCTTCATACACCTCTTTAAAATCTGGATCATCAGCGTACATGTCCCTGAGATCATCAAAACCCAACGTTTTGAATTTGAACTCCTGCAACAGCAAACACTTCCTGCTCAAAGCATCAACAACTTTGTTAGCAGTACCAGAAATATGTTTTATCACAAAAGTGAAATTATGCATATACTCAACCCATTTGACATGTTTCTGATTCAACTTCTCCTATTGAGTCACAAACTGCAGTGCATGATTGTCACTGTACAAGACAAACTCTTTCGGGATCAAGTAATGCCTCCATTTCTTGACTTAAGACTGCCCCTATTGCAAATCCTCTTGCATCACATTTCACCTGAAATGTCTTCTGGAAATCTGACAACACCAACACTGGTCATTCCATAATCTTCCTCTTCAATAAGTTATAACTTTTCTCAGCTTCCTCTGTCCAATGAAAATAATTGTGTCTTTTCTTCACTGTATCCATCATCGCAACACTAATTCCATTGAAATTCCTGATGAATTTTCAGTAGAAACTAGCCAATCCGTGAAAACTTCTCACCTCAAATATATTCTTCGGTGATGGCCAATTCTTGATCACTTCCACCTTATCTGGGTCCATCCTCAACTCATTTGTGGAAAAAACAAACCCCAAGTAAATGAGCTCTGTCTTCATGAATGAGGACTTCTTCATGTTTATCAACAACTTCTCCTGCTGCAATTTCTGCATCACTGTAGCCAAATGCTCCAGATGCTCTGCCACTATTTTACTGTAAACCAGTATGTCATCCAAATACACAATGACAAATTTTCCGATGAAATCCATCAAGACTTCGTTCATCAACCTCATAAAGGTACTCGACGCATTTGTTAAGCCAAACGGCATAACAAGCCATTCATACAACCCTTCATTTGTTTTGAATGCTATCTTCCACTCATCACCTTCTCTCATGTGGATTTGATGTTAACCACTTTTCAAATCAATCTTTGAAAAGTATTTTGCTCCACTCAAGAAATCCATCAGATAATCCATCCTCGGCAATGGAAATCTGTACCTAATGGTTATCTTATTGATCTCCCTCGAGTTAGTACACATCCTCCAGCCTCTGTCTTTCTTCGGACTAAGTACTGTTGGAACAGCACACGGACTCAAGCTTTCCCTGACCAAACCTTTGTCTAACAAATCCTGGACTTTCCTTTTAACCTCTTCATTTTCTCACGGTGTCATTATGTACGCGTCTTTGTTTGGAAAACTAGCTCCTAGTATGAGATCAATATGATGACTCACACTTCTAATTGGTGACAATGAATGAGGTAATTCATCCACTATTATGTCAGTGAACTCTTCCAGCATTTCCTGAACTTCTTATGGTAAATCATCCACTCTTGTGCTAGTCAGAACAATCCTCGGTTTCCTTACCACAATGAACTATGGATCCTCTTTCTTCTTAACCTCTATAAGAAGTTCCTTCCCACTCATGAGAAGTACAGTGTTTCTTACTTCCGGCTTCACCTCCTTGTCCTTGATTGGAAGCAACATGTGTGTCCTCCCATTCTTCTCTAGGGTCTATGTGTTCATTCACCCATCATGAATCATATTCCTGTCATATTGCCATGGTCTACCCAACAATAGATGACAAACATCCATAGGAATGACATCACACAATATCTTATCATTATATCCTCCTATCTTAAATTCAACTAAACATTGTTCAGTCACAGTTACCTGATGTCCTTTCTGTAGCCACGAAACTCTGTATGGGCTTGGATGATCAGTCGTCTCCAGCTCTAGTTTCTCTACCATCTCTGTAGAAACAAGATTATCTGTGCTACCCCTGTCTACAATGACCTTGCATACCCTGTCCTTGGTCTTGCAAGCAGTCCTAAAAAGTATGGTCCTTTGGACTGAACTTTCCACCTCCTTCTCTGGTGTCAAAAGGACTTTTCGCATCATGAGCAATCTTCCGCCTTCAGCATCTTCTGCCTCAACATCCCGCCTCTATGCTTCGGCGATGTGAGCTTCTCCAATTTCCTTCTTTTTATCTGGACACTCATAAGACTTGTGCCCATTCTTTCCACATGTGAAGCATGTAATTACTCCACCTCTTCCTCTGCCTCTGCCTCTAGTACGAGGAGAAGTATTATTGTCATCATAATATCCTCTCTGCTAAGTATGTTGCCCTCGCTGTGAACTTCCACCTCTCTCAGTTCGAGTCCGAGGTTTCTTCCAGTCTTCCTTGGGCTTCTGATATTTGTCCTGGGAAATTGATTTGCCTCTGGGCTGACTCCTGCCTCGGCCCCTTTGACTCTGCTTTCAGCTCAGCTTCTCCTCTGCTTTCAGAGCCATCTAATAAGCATCTTCCACCGTTCATATGGTTACCATGCTCATCTCATCCTGGATATCATATCTCAAGCCATTCATATATCTGGCTACCTTTTCATCATCGTTCTCCCGATGACCTGCCCTGATGTTCAGTTTATAGAATTCCTTAGTGTATTCTTTCACTGTCATCAGCTTCTGTCTCATGTTCTGCATCCTCCTGAACAGAGTAATTTGATAATCTCTGGGGATGAATTTTGCCTTCATCTTCGCGATCATTCTATCCTAGCTCTTGATCTTCTGCTTGCTTTTGCAGCGTCTATCAGCTTGTAGTTCATCCCACCACAATGTTGCATGTCCTTTCAGTCTAGTGACAACATGCTTGAATTTCTTGTCTTCTTCGACATCTTCGTAGTCGAAGTATGTGTCTAGAGCTCTAATCTAGTCTAGAAGCTCCTCTGCGTCCAAGTTTCCCTCATAAATTGGAATGTCCATTTTTCCTTTTGCACCCATCCTTGCAATAGCTCTGATCAAACACTCGTTTGATGCATCTTTGGCTGCAACTTTTTCTTCACGTTCAGCCTCATCTTCGCTTTCGAAATCACTCAGATCCCCAGCACTGATTGTACGCCTTTGTGTTGTCTCCATGTCTTCGATTCTAGCTCGTAGATCACACATTTATCTCTCCCCAACTGGATTTGTCATCTGCCTGCCTCTTCTTCTCAACATTTCCCCATCCTCTGGTGGATCGGGTGTTTGCATGTCCCTTCTCCTTGGCGGCATGGCGAATTATCTTTCTCTGCTACAGAAAGAAAATAATTCTTTCTGTGCTCTGATACCAAACTGACGTCAACGCCCTTCCTCGCAACCTGCAGGTCAGAAGGTCCAGGTCAACACACATGATCTTCTCCTTTCACACGGCCCGAAGAAATTTAACGTTCTTCTATTTCCCTATCGGGAAATCTGCACCCATAGTAATCCTTGTGGGATCCCCCTTATTTACAAATCGGGAGATCAGACTTCGTGAATCCAAAGGTCTAGTGTTCGGTTCTCGAATCCCTGAAACCTAACACAAGTCAACGCTGACCTTTTCCCTCTCCTATCGAGACTTTCCCTATCGCGATTTCGGCACTCGCGATGTCGAACAACTTCTCTCTCCGACTCCCGAACCCCAATATGCTGAAACTCCGATGCGCTCATGAGTTGACCTTTCAATGGTACCTTTACTCCATCAGCATTTCGGAGTTCGCAATATCGCAGATCCTAATGCATACGTTTCAGGACCTCTCGCTGCGAAACCTCGAAATAGCATGCCACCTGTCCACTCCACTGACTCCTGTGGCCCCACACGGTATTCTTGGCTATCAATATATCACGTTGCGTGACTTCATGATTCCTGTTGCAATGGTTACGGGATTTCTGCCTACAAAACCCCGATACACAATTCCACATGTAAATCCGACGGTCCTTGTGACTCGGATCTACGGTTCTGCCCCTCCTGAGCTTCGAACCTTTCGATACCTTCATTGTATCTCCCCTGCACCTCCACAAGATCTAAAATCTCATGGAGATTCACGAATTCTCCTCGGAGAATACCGACCATCCGTTCCTCCTGGTGAAATCTGCGAAATGACTATGTGTTCCTCCACGGAACTCGTCCACCTACGTGCAAACTTGTGATTCCTTCCAAATCCTTCCAGTCATGACTTCCCTTGCGTTATTCTTCATCAAATTCGAAGGCCTTATCCTTCCTGAGCTTTCTTATGACTCTGAGCCTTAGAAAAGACTCTTGCGCACACTCCTTGCGGCAACTTTTAGACACTTCCAAATGCTGAATTTCCTTCGACCCTGCACACACATGCACAACAATCTCTCAACACTCTGCTCAGATTCACAACTCTGAGGCTTAGCTTGTATTGCGCACTCCTTGCATGACTCCTATGCCTATATGCACTTCTGGATGAATGAGAACAAAATCTACCCTATCTGAACCCTCTATCAACGCACTCCTTGCGAACACTTCGACTGCACTCCTTGTAGGAACTCTTGTTCAGATAGAGAAAAATTTGAAACTCATTCCTTCTTCCTCTCAGACTTTAATTCAAACACGAAATCATATACACAGCATATAAAGAAAATGTATAACAGGAAGCAAACATTCAAGAGCATATCATTCAACATCAATACACAGAGAACAAAACACAGAACCATGAATTTGAATCAAACTCTTCTATTAATTCAAATATCAGTACATGGGTGTTCTTACACAGCTCTCTGCATGCTCTTGCTCTTCCTTTGATAATGTTACAATGCACAATGAGGGTGTCTATATCCCGTTTCCCTCTTGCTCTCTAAAACTGTCTAATCTAGAATTAAATTCTATCTACCTGCATTAACTACTTTAAATGCCTTCTATCTACTAAGGATGAGAGCTTAAAGGCTCAAGGTCCATTTACATTATACAAGTGCACCTCTCCTTAATGATTTCATTTAAGATTGTTCAACAATTCCAAGGTAATTCCAAAAATTCATGTTGGCACTTGTCCAGTTGTCCGGTGTCTCCTTACTGGCTCGCTTGATGTTGGTGATGCTCCTGCATCACAATTTCCGAGTTAACTTCTATTATATTTATTTTATCTATTTCTTTTGATTTTGAGGTAGAACAAATGGATGTGAAGTTAAAATTCCTACATGTGTATATGTAAGAAGAAATATACATGAAACAACCAGAATGATTTATAGGTGAACGAAAATAAAGAGTTTGTATGTAAGCTAAAGAAGCCACTATATGGTCTAAACCAATAACCTAGGATCTGGTACAAAAAGTTTGACACATACATCCTTGGATTGGGTTTTTTGAGAAGCATGGATGATCACTATGTATATTCCAAGCACATTGGTAATCACTTCATTTATGTAGTGTTTTATGTCAATGGAATGTTGCTGGTAGGAAATAACATGAATTTTGTCAAGGATGTGAAATCACAGCTATCCTCGAAATTTGACATGAAGGATTTTGGTGCTACTAACTTCATTTTGGGAATAGAGATTAAAAGTGTTTGTTAAAATAGTAAAATCTGATTGAATCAAAGAAAATATGTTGGGACGATATTACAGAGGTTTAATATGTAGGAAGGTAAACATTTTAAGGTTCTTATTCCTTTAGGTGTAAAGTTTTTTGCAAATTAGTGTCACAAGACACAAGAAGAGGAATAGGACATGTCCCATGTTCCATATGCTAGTGTGGTAGTGTTGTGAGAAATCTTACCCTAAGAACAAGATAAGCTTCCCTTTGGACCAAGACTCCTATTTTTTATCCAAATACATAAGAGAACAAGTGGTTACTACTTTCCCTATATATCTAACTCCATCAATAAAGCAATGGAGAAGAAGAATGTGGCGTACTTGATACAGATTTATGAGAAGAACAAAATGAATAACATACTGAATACAATAAAATAGATATACAAAGAACAAAAGCATATATCCAGTGAACAATAAATTCCATTGAATAAATAAAATAGGTTGAAACTGTGAAACTGCATAACTGAAAACAACTTGCTCGAATGGTGGTAGCTATCTCTGAGAAGAGATGTGGCTGCTATGCGCATACGTCTAACAAGAATGATTACAATGAGGATCTAGAGGGATTTTTAATGTTACTCATGAATTCAAAAACCTTAGACATCCAAAAACCTAACCCTAGGAGATGCAACGCCAAAAGTTATGTGGGCCCCGATGGGTAAGTTGGTATCTCAACTTCCTGAGGTCGTAATTTTTGCATACAATCTCCATTTTAGGTGTGTGATAGAATGTT
>SNQJ01S0126535.1:0-25794 GCA_010110895.2 Picea sitchensis
TATCAATCTATCACATCAACATGTCATTGTCAATATGTCATATCAACCTATCACTGTCAATATGTCATTGATATACCATCATCAACCTATACCATATCATGCATTAACCATGTACCAAGACTTGTACCATACCATGCATCAACCATGTACCAAAACATGTACCATAACATGTGCCTCAACCATATACCATATCACTCATGACATGTCTCAATCATTCCATACACATTGTACCATAAGATATCATCAATGAGGTGCCTCAAGCATGTGATAACATCACCACAACATATACCAAAAAATATACCAAGATAGCCAAGATATTATTCTAATCAATGTACTGTAACATCACAAAGGTGTACCTCAAAGCATATGCCCAAATATCCAAACCATGCCTCAAGCATGTATCAAGACACAACCTTCAAAACACATGTAAACCATACATTTAATCCCGCAGTAGACTTAATACACAAGATTACATACATGTATCTCTTCCTTAGCCTCAACAACCTGGTACTATCATCCTCCTCAAAACCTTTTCACAGATCTACGACCTTTACACTATCAACCCACAAATATTTGTGCTTTTCTCTTCTGCGTCCCGCATACATCCATGCCTTGCCCAATTTCAAACCATCGATAATCTATCCATGCTTTGCTACACTATGACCTGCATACATCTGCACCTTGGTAAGTTTTGACCCGTGGATAACCTCAGAAAGCTAGTTCAGTCACATCCATACACTTCACTCCTTTAGACTTTCCTTACCTCAGATATGCTATGAAAATATAAACCATATCACTTATTCACTTAGAAGATATTCAATAGACTTGTGTATGTGAATGTACTTATGAGAGGCTTCTTAAAGAGTATTTTAATTTTTTCCAAGTAACTTCTTTCCTTAACTTTAGGCTTCTTGTTACAACTACTTTACCCTTTAATTAATTACCTGTAACTATTTAGGGGCTTCTTAACCATTCTTCGGGGCTTCCAACTTCAAGAGGGAATAACTCCTCAACCGTGAGGAACCACATGATGTAACACCTATCGTTAGAAATGGCACGCCAAAGACTATCCATATATGAGTGTGTTACATGCATTTACACTATCCTTCATTTCCTTATTCCTCAAACAAATTTGGGCTTCATGACCATGCCTCTGGAGCTTCTCAACCACTTAGCCATATTTCCAGGGCTTCTTCTAGGGTTGATTAGGGTTGACATCAATTATTATAGAGTTCATCTAGAGTTGACATCAATGAAAACTAACTTTCCAACATCATCCAGTCTAGGGACATCTCTATTTTTCCTAGACATTGGAAGTGATCACTTTTCTGAATATTTATGGACACAATTTGGATGGGGTGGAATATTGGGATAATATTTTCAGTAGGGAGTGGATCCAAAATGGTCTAGTTTTGGTAGGAGGATATTTAAACTTCATACTGGGAACATTGTAGGTGTGGGGACCAACTAATCAATTTAATTTCCTATCCAAATACTTTATGAATAAATTGGATTACGTGGGTTTATTGGATATTGAACTTGCAAAATTATCCCCAACTTGGAGAAACGAGAGAATAAGAGAGGCTCACATTACTAAATGATTGGATCATATTTTTATTTCTGAATAATTCCCTGAAGAAGGCATAATAATTCATCAATGAGTTTCCACTAGGGGGAAATCAAATCATTTCCCTATGATATTGGAAGTATCTCTAGATCAAGGGAAATTATTTATTCCTGTAAAGATGAATTTAGAATGGTTAAAAGAGGAAGATTTCATCAATAAGAAAAAATATGTTTGGGAACCTTTTGATGGTACTTTGAGAAAATCAAATCTTCTTCAATTTCACCAAAATCTAAGAAGGGAAAAAAATGTTGTAGTCATATGATCAAATGAAAAAAGGAAAAGGGATGATAAAACTCTGAAGGAGGTGGAGAAAGAATTAGCATCTCTCTATAACAACAAGGGATTTCATTACTTTTTAGATAAATAGGAAGAAAAAATAAACAACTTGAAGACAAAAGGAGCCAGTCTACTAGATAAAAAGAAATCCCAAAGACTTTAAATTAGGGCCTTATGGCCCCATGTTAGCAATGAGAATACCCTTTTTTTCATCGACATTCCAGTTGTAGGGAGAACATAAACTCTATATGGAAGATTGAAAAGGATGATGGTACATGGGTGACAAATTTTAATTACATGGTTGCATAAGGTGTAAATTACTTCAAATCCTTATTTAAGGTTGAGAGCAAGCTATAGTTGCAGAAGTAATAAGATTGTCAAATACTTTCCCAAGTTTTGTAAATCTAGAAGAAAATAAGGAATTGATGAAGGAAGTGGGTAAAGGAGAGTTACATATGATACTACAAAGATTTCAAAAATATAAAGGCCCGAGACTAGATGGACTACTAGTGGAATTGTAATTAGGGTGTTAAGAATTTATGGAAGAGGACTTAAGGAAGGTGGTTGAGACATCAATGGACCATAGGAAAAGCACTACATTCATTCAACACAACCTTCATAGTGTTGATTCCTAAGGCTGATAATCTCACTACCTTTGAAAATTTCTGAACAAGAACTTTATGCAATTGCATATATAAAATCATATTAAATATTGATGCTGTAAGATGGAAAGGGATCTTGTCAAGTGATGTAGACCCCCCTTCTCCCCTTGGGGTTGCACAACCTCCCAATCTAGGATCGTTCAAATCAAGGAGTCAAATCGACACTTCAGGCCTTTATTAGACCCCAATCAATTTACACAGGTCCTCTTTCCTCCAAAGGCACAAGTCTTGTGAAACCCATCGACTCTTTCCTAGCCTCTCTAAAGAATTCAATTAATAGGCACTAACTCCCCCTTGCTAGGTCCTTTCCCTCATATGACCTCAGGTAAACACATGATTACAGGGTGACCAATATTGGTTTGAGACCAACCCGCTTTTCTCCCAACAATTCACCTCTAGCTGCCACGTATGCCTTTGCCAATACTGTGGTTCCAATTGCAACCCGCTCTCAGATTTTTAAAGCCCGATCTTGTTCTGGCCCTACAATCTAGCTCGACCATCAATCTGCTGACCTTAGTGGTGTTTCGTGATCAACGACTGAGATCTTTCCTCCTTTCCTTCCTTCTCCAAGGAGCACACTATCCCAAGTCTCCACGACCTATCAACACATGTCCCTTTCAATCAACGGTCGTGATTGATTTCGTCTTTTGGCCTTCGGGAGTTTCAACTCTCAACTCATTCTTCCTACGCATGACAATATTTTGAAGTGGAAGATATATTGAAAATTTTCCTCAACCAACTGATGACTTCGACGAAATCCGACTCTCCGCCTTCGGGAGTTCTTGTTCAACACCTCCTCTTTCTTCGGGAGTGATTTCTCTGAAATGGAAGATCATCTGCCACATGTCCTCCTCAATCAACGATTATGTCTCAGCTTTGGGACTTTATCCCTTTCAACCAGATCAACGGTCCTTCGGCCCCCTTCTCCATCAACGATCGAGATCTCCTTCGGGGTTTCGGCATTTTCCAGCTCCGCTTTCCTCCAGAGTTCTAGATCTGGCACCGCATGTCCACCTTCGAGTTGATGGCTCTCATCCACTTCGAGGATTCGGCCTTCAGAATTCTCAAATATCAACTTCTCCACGCTGTACTTTTCCTAGAGTGTTTTACCCGGAATCCACGATCTAACGACACGTGTCCTTCTCATAGATCGATGACCCCCAACTACTTTGGCTATTCGAGCTTTGAGATTTTCAACACTCCATCTTCGCTTCCTCATGGAGCTCACGATCCATCGATGCGTGTTTTTCTGTATCTGAAAATCCAGATTTACTTCGGCTCTTCGGGGTTCGAGAGTTTAAAAATCCTACGCACTCGTTCCTCCCAGAGTGCTTTCACCCGAATACAATGGATTTTCGCCACACGTCACTCTTGACGATGAATGATACTAATCACTTCAGGACTTCGGAAATTTTGGTAAGTTCTCTCTCCTGTGCACACAAAGGGTTAGGGCCCATGCACTTTACCTGGATCACATGACTATCAATCCTTTGCGCTCAGATCCGATGACTGAAATCTGTTTCCTCCTCAGCGCTCTCCCTTGCTCTCCTGGACACTGATCTAAGGGTCCAAACTTCTTCTTGCAGCCGATATGATGGTTGTTGTCACTCCTCCTCCTGAGCTTCTTCATTCTCCTAGACTTGGGAAACTTTCTAAGTGTTCAAAGGTTTTGTTCTTTGAACCTTCTCCTGCGAAACTGGTTGAAAGGGTCTCGACTCTGCTTTTCCTCCAGAGCTTTGACAATGAAGATTTTCCTCAACTTTGGCACACACTTGTGCTCTGCATGCAAACTTGCACTACTCCTTTTGATATTGTGAATCTTAGAATAATTTCACTTTTGCGCGCACTCCTTGCACTGTCTCTCTTGAGATTTTGCTTACTCAAGTTCTACGTTTTAGTCCCTTTACTCCTACAAAGGGATTCTTGGGCCTTCTCGACAACTTTTGCTCAATGCACACTTGCAGAGCTTACAGAGTATTCAACAACTCTGTGGGTGTCTTCTTCTTGACACGCTTCTCCTTGAACTCGACAGAGAGTTCTTTTTGTGCACACTTGCACCTGCTCAATGCCCACTTGGAATATTTCTACAGAGTTCTCAGTGACTCTGTCTCTCTGTGCTTCCTCTGCACAATTTCTCCTCAAAGTTATTCAATAAACTTGAGGTTTACCTTGAGTTATTATCACTCTGGTGTGTTGTCCTAAGACATTCTTCTATGACTCCACATAGTTCAGATGCACACTCCTTGCGCTAACTACAAAACCTTCAATGTTCTGTTGTGCACTCCTTGCACAGCCTAAAGAATCCAGAATGATACTTAAAAATCAACAAAGATAATGAAATCTATCTTCCTACTGCAGAAAAAATCTATTAGATACATCTACAACATACACAAACACACAGATAACATTCATCACATACCCATAAACACACAGAAAGTTCATATGGAGGAAAAAATGCTTTTCTTTGTATTAATATGAATGTTTGTACAAGCGTTTACAAAAGTTGTAATGCTACAGAGTCTCGGCGCTTTCTCTTATCCTAAGAAGTTTCAACTATCCTCTATGTTCAACAACCTCATTTTGGGTGTACAATATTCCTACTTCTACCAAAATGTTCCTAGGGCTCCCTCCGACTACCTCTCCTATCAAAGAAACATCTAACAACTACTCAAGCTCTGTTACATTAAAGTCCGAGAGTGAAACTTCAGGATCATTCACTCCCAAGCGTTTTGATCTTCTTCAATTTTCAATCAGTAAAGAAAACGATTTGCAGAAAAATGTTAGCTTTTAAGATTCTGAATTGATTCTAAGGCGCACTAAGGCGTTGAGTTGTCTCTCCACATGTGCTTGCTAACGATGGTCCTACATCATACTCCATGGTTGGGAAAATCATGATCTCCTTCTCGTGGCTCCCTCTGCTCTACTATTGAGATCCTTCAGGGTCCCAAACCTAAAATTGAAGATGTCCACTTGCTCCTCTTCCTTGCTGATTCTTCTGGCCTACTGCTCGTGCAGGTCCTCTTATGTTTAGATTATCCCTACTGACATATTCTTGTGCTGACCTCAACATCAGCCTCTTTATCTCCTCTATCACCTCTTCCAACTCCTCTGCTGGCTAACTCTTCTTATGCAGTCTTCTCTACTTCCCTTATTCCTTATCAATGGGTAGATCATATTGATACCCCATGTTGTTTTCTTCTCTTATGGAATTGGATTTCCACCCTGCTGTAGATTCCAGTTCTGCAGTCTCATCACTGAGCTGTTGCTTAGCTTCCTCCTCTGACAGATTAGATTCTGTCATCTCCTCCTATGTTGGTTCAACTCCAACTTCCTCTAGCTGCTCCCCATGCTGGTATGCTCCTCCACATGTTTCCAACTTGACCTATTGGATATGCCTACTCTGCATATTTAACCTTCCCTCCAAGGCTTCCAGTTGCAGGCTCTAGTGCTACAATCATCTCCTGTTCAACTCCTAGTCTGAAATTTAGAAGCACTTATACTGAATGCTCTTCTTCTGCAATATTCATGACTGTCTCCTGGAAGCCATCTTCTGGTTCTGTATTGTCCAACCAATCCTCCAACATCTTCAACTCTTGCTCCCATTGAGTGAGCAATTCATCTGAATTATCCTCTTTTTCTGTTGGGGCAGACATCAATGTCTTCTCCTTCTCCTCCCCTTTTACAGTCCTTTCTAGATGTCTTTCCTCTGTTGTACCTGCATCATAGACACAGTTATCTTTAAAAGCATTTGGCCCCATGGCCTCTTTCTTGGGTGCTCGTTACAACACCTCCTCATGCGAAACACTCGCATTAGCCTCTGCTAGACTAATTGGTAGGAATATCTAAATTCCCCCAATGATAAGAATGCATCTCTGACCCTTCTCCATCAGATCTCCTTGCTTTTATGAACTCTCAGTTGAGTTCATGAGACTTTTAGGTAGTCCCCTCTCTTCTCCCCTTTCCACCTGGCAATCATGGATTTCTCTTTTTCCCTCCTGACAGTCTATGAGATCAACTGATCTCATCTCATTGCCTCCCTGGAAATATGAAATTTCACTACTACCCTCTTGACAGTCTATGATATCCTCAATTGATCTCATCTCATTTTCCATCTGGAAATTTGAAGATTCATCTCTGCCCTCCTGGCAGTTTATGAGACCTTTAACTAATCTCACCTCCTCCTCATCACTGAGGTTCCTCCCAATCTCTGGTTCACATATGTGAATCACTTTCTCCTCTATGTCATTGAGGTTTTCAACTTCCCTCAGCCACCTCCTCAACTCTTGTTGCTTCTTTTTGGCCAACAAATTTTGAACATGTCCTTCCAGTTCAGGGGCCATTCGTACATCCAATGTACCTTTGTCTCTTGTTGCATCTTGAATGTCAACTGTTCCATTCTTTCTCTTATCTCAATGAGCTCCTTGTCAATTCATGCTCTTCTTTTCTGCTTTCGGTCTGCTCCCCAACCACACTTATGGCCTTCAATAGCCATCTTTTCTATCTTCATCACTCCTGGCTATCTACCATTTTTTGCACACCTTGCAACAATCTTTACAGAGCATCAATACTCTGTCTCTCTTCACCTACTGTATATAGGTGAACTTCAGCTTCTGATACCATTTTATTTCATCATATTATCTCTATTCACCTTCTCACCTTTGCCTACAATCTGCAGACAAAATTCAACTCTTGATACTACTTGATGTAGTCAGACTATCTTCTCTATCTCCTTCACCTGAAATCTACAGACAAAATTTTGGCTATGATACCACTTGATGTGGACCCCCCTTCTCCCCTCAGGGATGCGTGACCTCCTGGTCTAGGATCATTCAAATAAAGGAGTCGAATTGACTCTTAGAGCCTTTATTAGACCACAATCAATTTACAAAGGTCCCCTTTCCTCCAAAGGCACAGGTCTTGTGAAACCCGTCGGCTCTTTCCTGGACTCTCTGAAGATATCAATTAATAGGCACTAGCTCCCCCCCTCTAGGTCCTTTACCTCATATGACCTCAGGTTATGACCTCATGTAAACATGTGATTGTGGGGTGGCCAAGAGTGGTTTGAGACCAACCCGCTTTTCTCCTTGCAATTCACCTCTAGCTTCCACATATCCCTTTGCAAATACCGTGGTTCCAATTGCGGCGCACTCTCAGATTTTTAAAGTCTGAGCATTTTCTGGCCTTGCAATTCAGCTCGACTGTCGATCTTCTAACCTCAACGGTCTTTCGTGATCAATGACTGAGATCTGTCCTCCTTTTCTTCCTTATCCCCGGAGCACGCTATCCCATATCTCCACGACCTGTCAACACGTGTCCCTTTCAATCAACGGTCGTGATTGATTTCGTCTTTCGTCCTTCGAGAGTTTCAACTCTCAACTCCTGCTTCCTCCGCATGACAATCTTCTGAAGTGGAATATCTACTAACACCTGTCCTCAACCAACACATGGCTCAGATGAACTTCGGCTCTCTACCTTCGGGAGTTCTTTTTCAACACCTCCTCTTTCTTCCGGAGTGATTTATCCGAAATGGCAGATCGTCTGCCATGTGTCCTCCTCAATCAAGGATTTTGTCTCCACTTCAGACCTTTGTCCCTTTCAACTAGATCAACAGTCCTTTTCCCCCCTTCTCTATCAACGATCGAGATCTCCATCGGGGTTTCAACATTTTCCCCCTCTACTTTCCTCTGGGGTTCTATATCTGGCGTCGCGTGTCCACCTTTGAGTCAATGAATCTCATCTGCTTTGGGGCTTCGGCCTTTGGAATTCTCAAATATCAACTTCTCTACGCTCTGGTTTTCCTGAAGCGTTTTACCCGGAGTCCACGATCTAATGATGTGTGTCCTTCCCACAGATCGACGACCCCTAGCTACTTCGGCTATTCGGGCTTCAAGAGTTTCAACACTCCACCTTCGATTCCTCCTGGAGCTCACAATATTTCGACACATGTCTTTCTGGATCTGACGATCCATATTTGTTTCAACTCTTCGGGGTTCAGGAGTTTCAAACTCCTACGCACTCGTTCCTCTCAGAGTGCTTTCACCCGAATACAACTGATTTTCGCCAGGCGTCCCTGTTGACAATGAACGGTCCCTAATCACTTCGGGACTTCGAGACTTTTGGCAAGTTCTCTCTCCTGTGCACACAAAGGGTTAGGGCCCATGCACTTTACCTAGACCGGACGATTGTTGATCCTTTGCGCTCAGATACGATGACTGAAATTTGTTTCCTCCTCAACTCTCTCCTTTTCTCTCCTGGACACTGATATAACGGTCCAAACTTATTCCTACAATCGATTTGATGGTTGTTGTCGCTCCTCCTCCTGATCTTCTTCATTCTCTTGGACTTGGGAAATTTTCTAAGTGTTCACAAGTTTTTTTCTTTGAACCTTCTCCTGCGAAACCGGTTGAAAGGGTCTCGACTCCGCTTTTCCTCCTGAGCTTTGACAATGAATATTGTCCTCGACTTTGGCGCACACTTTCTCTCTGCATGCAAAGTTGCACTACTCCTTCTGAGCTTGTGAATCTTGGAATAAGTTCACTTTTGCGTGCACTCCTTGTGCTGTCTCTCTTGATATTTTTCTTACTCAAGTTCTACATTTCATTTCCTTTACTCCTCAAAGGGATTCTTGGGCCTTCTCAACAAATTTTGCTCAATGCACACTTGCAAAGCTTACAAAGTATTCAAAAACTCCGTGGGTGTATTCTTCTTGACACTCTTCTCCTTGAACTCGACAAAGAGTTCTCTTTGTGCACACTTGCACCTGCTCGATGCCCACCTGGCAGAGCTCTACAGAGTTCTCAGTGACTCTGTCTCTCTGTGCTTCCTCTGCACAGTTTCTCCTCTAAGGTATTCAATAAACTTGAGGTTTACCTTGAGTTATTATCACTCTGGTGTGTTGTCCTAACACATTCTTCTATGACTCCACATAGTTCAGATGCACACTCCTTGCACTAACTACAAAACCTTCAATGTTCTATTGTGCACTCCTTGCACAACCTAAAGAATCCAGAATGATACTTAAAAATCAACAAAGATAATGAAATCTATCTTCCTATTGCAGAAAAAATCTATCAGATACATCTACAACATACACAAACACACATATAACATTCATCACATACCCATAAACACACAGAAAGTTCATATGCAGGAAAACATGTTTTTCTTTGTATTAAGATGAATATTTGTACAAGCGTTTGCAAACGTTGGACTGCTACAGAGTCTCAATGCTTTCTCTTCTCCTAAGAAGTTTCAACTATCCTCTATGTTCAACAACCTCATTTTGGGCATACAATATTCCTACTTATACCAGAAGGTTCCTAGGGTTCCCTCTGACTACCTCTCCTATCGAAGTAACAACTAACAACTACTCAAGCTCTGTTGCATTAAAGTATGAGAGTGAAATTCCCAGATCATTTTCTCCCAAGCGTTTTGATCTTCTTCATTTTCAATCAGTAAAGAAAAATATTTGCAAAAAAACTCCTGCGTTTAAGATTCTGAATTGATTCCAAGGCGCACTAAGGCACTGAGTTGTGTCTCCACGTGTGTTTGCTGACGATGCTCCTGCATCATCATGGTATATCTCTACTAAACAATTTGTAATTTTGGGGGGGAGGAAAATTCATGAGGTGACGGGGGTTGCACAAGAAGGACTTCATTCAATCAAGGTAAGAAATTTAAGAGTGAAGGTTGTAAAACTGGATTTATCCAAAGCATATGATAGAGTGAGATGGATTTATACAATATTAATACTAATACACTTGGGAGTTTTTCCACATTTTGTTTATGGGGTGATGAATTGCATCACATCTATTTCATTTGATATTCTTATAAATGGTGCAATGTATCCTTTCTTAGACTAGAAAGATGGATTCGATAGGGGTCCCAATTGTCCCCACTCCTCTTCCTATTAGTTGTTGAAGGCTTGAGTACATTGCTAAAGGATTCCATTGGAAATGACGGTTTCAACGGGATAAATGTAGGAAACTTTTGTCATGTCACACATTTTCTATTTGTAGGTGATATCCTAAGTTTTGTAAAGGTTCAAGGAGAGTAGATGAGAAATTGAAATAAATTATTGACCTTTTCTACATGTCCACATACATGAAAATAAATGTAGAAAAATAAAAAATATCGTTTTGGGGTATCTCCGAGATGGAAAATATATTCATTGCTCAATTGTTCCTATAAAATATGGTTGAATTAGAATTTGGATTTAAATATTTGGGATTTCAAATAAAATAAATTATGTATAAAAAGTGTGATTGGAAACAATTGATAAAGGTAGAGAAAAAACTAAACACTTGGTGTTACAATCGATGGTTATCTAGATGGGGTCCCCTAGTTTTGGTTAAAGTAGTCCTAGAAGCTATTATAGTTTACTAGATGTCACATGCATGGATCCCAAAAGGAGTTATGGAAAGAAATAGGATATTATGCTATATGTTAATTTGGTCAAGGGATCAAGGAGAAATGCATTGTTCTGGTATCTGGAAAAAACTTGCATTACCAAACGCACAAGGTGACTAGGGTTTAAAGAATGGTTTCCATTTTTCAATGGATTTAACTACAAATAATGTATGGTGATTAATACAAAGTAATAGAATATGGGATCAAGTTATTAAGGACACGTATGCAGCTTTGTATTCATTGGAGGAATGGGTTAGAAATCTTGTAAAGTGAATCCACAATGCCTTAATTATATGGAAAGTGGTTAACACAACATTTCCATTGGTTGGTTTGGAAAGTGGGAAAGGGAGACAAAACACAAATTGGTTTATATCTATGGATCAGAAGTGGTGGGCTTCACAGGTTACCCCCAAAAATGATACGTGGTCTAAGGGATAGGGGTATTTATACCTTAAGATAGACTACTAGTTGGGATAGGACTACTATCTGGAAACATAATTGGCTTTCCCGGAGGAAGATTGGACTAAGGGAGGAGGATGAAATTACATGGTATAGGAACACATATAACTTAAATATTTTTTTGTAACACTAATATATGAAAAGTGTTAGATTGTATGGTCATTAAATCCAATAAGGGAATATGTTCCAAGTATTAGATATAAAGCTTTAGCTATTGAGGGAAGAGAGGATTTCCAAGTTTGGTGGTCAAAATTATCTTAGAAATTTATGTTTCCAAAAAAACAAAAAATATTCACGTGGTTACTCTTGAAAAACAAATCTCTAACATGGGATGTATTGTAGAAGATGAACATTGGGGGTCTTGATTGGTGTTGTCTATACAAACAGGAAGATGAAATAAATTTCCATTTTATCATGTCTTTCCCTTATGCAAAGAAGGTATGGAATGACATAGAAGGATTGATAGTTTGAAAAATGTATGGTATGGGAATTCCATTGAGGAGGCTCTCCTGATTTGGTGAAAAAACAAGGAAACTAGAAGGTATAGAGCTTTTCCATTAAATATTTCTTGTGGAGTTTGGTTGGATAGAAATTTAAAATTGTTTGACAATAAGGATACTTTACCTTTGATATGTTTTGTTGAAGGCCTAGATATACTATATACCATTCCATGATTCTGAGACAACAAGATATTATATGGTTAGTTGAAGAATAAATAAATAGATACTTTCCATGGGCATACTTTGATGGTTCTTCTAAGGGGACTGTTGGAGATATTACACACTCGCCGAGTAATTCTTTTTCCTAAGTTTGTGAGTCTAATGTTGAGGGAGTTATCCATAGATGAGAATATTCTCTCTTGAGAATATTCCCCACCAAAATAGGGTTCCTCCACTAAAATAGGGCACCACCCCTCTTCGGTTTTGACTCAGTTGCACTTCTGTTAGACTAGTGGAGTAAATTCATGCATGGAAAACTTGGTTTTATCACCATCAATTACATATTCACCTTGGAATTCTCACCAGGAGGGAGAATATCACATGCATGTGGCTAGGAGGGAGCATATCATGTGCATGCATGTGTTTCTCTCACCTCCACATGTGTTACTCAGTTAACTGATGATTGCTTGGAATAGTTAACTGGGACTAGGTGGAAAATTACTCCAGTTTTTGTTAGTGAGTGTCCATATCTATCTAGATCACTACTATGGAAAATTTACTTATCCATGTAGAGTATATCATGTGTATTAGTCATTCTACCATTAAATTAATACAATTCATTACTCTCTCTCTCTCTCTCTCATTTGCAAGCTTTGTGTGAATTTATATTAGCTAGGTTCTCTATGCAAGTTTCACTAAAACTTCACAGGGTATTAGATCCCACAGGTTGCAAGGAAAAAGGCACATAGGCACTCATTTTCATGTACAAGAGATTGCAACAGTCAGAAAGAATGGAATTTACATCGGTGGTTCTTATTGCGCCACACAATTATTTCAAGTGAAAGCTAACTATTATACTTCAGCTCATAGGTAGAGGCTTGTACCAAACAATGATCGTTATAAAGACTAAAACAACATCAACAATAGAGAAATCCAAGTACTTCAATTGCATGGAAGAGGCCTTCGGTCTCATTTGCATGTCAATGTCTCTCAAGATACTATTTCATATTGAATCTTGTGCGTATCCAAACACGATTTGGACCAATCTTGAAAGTCTCTTTGGAAAAAAAGATGAGATGAAAGGCCACACGCTCGAGATTGAGTTGAATTCGTTGGATCCTAGAAGCTATGATAATATCCAGGACTTCTTCACAAAGTTCAAGTCCCTTATTCTTAAACTAAAGGCATGCAGTGTTGACAAATATATGCAAGAGAAACAGATGATCCTTTCCATTTTGTAAAATCTTGGTCCAGAGTATGAAATTTTTGTCTCAACATTCCATACAACAAGTTTCACATTGGGAGCAACCTGGAAAATTCCATCATTGGATCAGTTCATTGAGTCCCTAATGCATGACCAAGACAATATCATCAATATGAGAGCAATCAAGAGCTCCAAAGTGCATGCACCTGTTTTGCATGAGAGTAACAACAACAAAAAATCTAATATGAAGACCAAACAGAAAGGGAAAGGGAAGAATGATCCCGAGGAAAGAAAGAAAGGTGGCTTCAAGCCCTTCAATGCCTCCTCCAGATCTAAAGGTGGAAAGGGAAAGAAATAAAAGACAAAGTGTGGCTACTATAATCATGACTACCACTTTGAATCTTCATGCATGAAGAAGAGAATAGAGCTCGTGGCACAAACACTCCTATAGAACAACCTCGGGAACTTCATTCCAGAGAATGCCAAGAAGAATCTAGGAGACAAAGTGCCACATAACATAGGTAATTTTCATGCTTTTATTGTTATTAATTCTTCTCCCGGTGCATGATTTTGGATTGAGGGGAATCTCATCACATGGAAGATACATAAGATATTTTATCATCTTCAACTACATGCATGGGTCCTCCCATTCTCATGGGTGATGATACTCAAGTGGAGGTCATACGGAAAGGGAGGGTAGAGCTCCAACATGGATGTTTTGAGAAATTCTTGCATGTTTTGAAACTTTCTTTGAATGTACTCTCGGTTTACCATATAGCACATACATACATAGGAAAAAGGGTGGAATTCACACCATATTTCGTGACCATATATGACATGCATGTAAACTCCAAGATTGATGTTGGTGAGGTAAATCATGAGTATCGATTGTATACATTTTCCAAGTTTATCGCTAAATATGAACATGCATTGCTACTAACTCATGATGATGACAATAGTAGACCCTGGGATGAGATATTTGGTCATCTAAATTTCAGGTACATGAAAAACCTCAAAAAACATGAAATCGTCAAAGGCTTCCCCGACATACACTTTTCCGAAGGAGTTTTTCAAGGATGCATTCTTGGAAAACATCCTCAAGAGAAGTTTGAGAAAGGGAAGGCTTAGAGGGACTACTCTCCCTTGTATCTTGTCCACTGTGACCTTATAGGTCTCTTTCCTGATCCTTCCATCAACAAGGTGAGGTACGTGCTTACATTCATTGATGATTACTCATGACACACTTGGGTATATTTTCTTAGCAAGAATTCATAAGTTTTTGAGCATCTCAAAGACTTAAAAGCCATTTAGAGACGTAGTTCGAGAAGAATATCAAATCCCTCCACACATATAATGGAGAGTAGTGTGTGTTACCTCGATTTTGAGTCCCCATATTAATAATGTATTTTGTTTATTTGATTAAAGGCCAGAGTTCCTAAAAAATTAAAAGAGGCAGGAGTGCCTAGGAAATGTAATACTTTGAACATTGAAAATAATAAAATACATCATTGGTTGCAAGACAGATGATGATAGAGTTATAGGGGGCTATGATTCCATGAGAGATGGGGGATAAAGGGGCTAAGTCTTTTATTATTATTTTTATATACCCATCTTGGTTTTGATTGAGAAACGTGGTTGCATGAGCTTCTTGGGGGGAAGGCCATGTGGTTCTTGATTTCATGTAATTATATAAAAGCCTATTGTGGGTTATTTGGGAGTTCACTCTTTCATTCACTTTGCTAATTCATTATTCCTCATTCATTCTTGATCTTGGTTGGGAAAAGAAAAACAAATTGTTGGGAAGGGAGCCATTGTTTGTTGGTTGTAGTAATTGCTGGTGTATTTCACCCATAAATTGGTGCATGCATGCCTAATATGAATTGGCATGTGCTAAAATTTGTTCACATCTACGAATCCTGAGATTCCTAGCATGGAGATTCTTGACCAGATGCACTGGAGCCTGGGAAAGAAGTGGACAACTTGAGGGATTGCGTTGGATGGCCTTTCCATTTCTCTATGCAGACTTGATTCCCATTTTCAACTTCTAGAGCAAAAAAAAACATTTTTTTCCACATATATGCGTCCTACCAGTTAGACAACAAGTGTATACGCAGGTTTCTCCACTACAACCCACGTACATCGTTTTTGGTGCTCAAAAGAAAAAATTGTGTCAAGTTTCGATGTCATGTCATGAGATCCATGATCCTTGAACTTCCATATAATGGAAACGTTCTGACTCGATCCTTCAATTCCATTTGAAGGCTATAAAGTGAGCCATATCCAAGCCGTGGAGGAGGAGAGAATTCAACTTTTAGAGAAAAGATACTCTAGTGAATTTTTCACTTCACATTGAGTCTGCATGCCTTTATCCTTTAAAGTATGAACCCATTTTTCAGCCCCCAAGCTCTTCCTTTTTCGATGGAGAACCTCATTGTCTCCTTTATATGATCTTGAATTTGGTGGAGGATTGAAGTAGTGGAGGCTCAGCTAGAAGGGACTTAGTTTCCTGGTTCTGAGATCTACTGGCACATAAGTTTGTCAGTTATACACTTATGCTAATTATTTTAATATAAATACTCTTTTCTCGTCCAATTGATATCTTGCAAATATTCGAATTATTATTCCATGGGTGTATTTGTCATGTATGTTAATGGCTTATGCTATTTTAGGTGCTAAAATTATATATTATCACCATATGCTTCTGTATCTTGGTTGTTGAGGACAAGTTGCAGGTATAAATCTTTGAGTTGTGTGCTCAACGATGGTCTTCATTGAACGTCCGAACAAGGTAGGCTCTTAATCTTGTCTTGTTAGAATTTTAATTTGTATAGCATACTTGAGATTAGAGTTGATTTCTGCGTGTCATTCCATCTGTTGCAGTTTACCCCATTCCATAGAGAGATTTTTCTCGTAACAACAATGAAGGGGATTCATTATCTTTGGGTGGTGCAAGATGGAGAGAAGAGAGTTGGAACTTTGGATTGTAGTGTGTTGAGAAAACTGTGAGAGCTTGAGTGTTGACTAGTTTGGTAAGCTAAGTGTCGCTCTGGAACCCATTCTTGTGGATTCATAGCGCTAGATTAGGGGTATCTTGCTATTGAGACTTGGAACAAAAGAATCCAAGGTTGGGTGGAACATCCTTGGTCTGCAGCTAGTTGGTGATTGGTTTTGTTTAAGATAACTGCTCTTTGTCATGGTTTCCTTTGCTTGTATATTTATTTCCATAGTGTATTATTTATTATCTCTGAGATTCATATTTATAATGTTTCTGCTTGTTGGTCATTTCTATGCATGGCATGTTTAAGCATTATTTTTATTTCTATCATGAATCTTGATTATTACATGAGTTGTTATGGTGTTTATTTCATGCTTATTTATTAATTAAAGGTTATCAAAATTTAAAATTAGTTCTTGAAGTGTATTTTTGAGGTAGTGTGGTCCGACCTTTAGTGGTTGGGTACGTTACAGAGTGGTATCCGAGATTCTGGTTAAAACACCAGACTGGTATGGGACGAAAGGAGGGTGAATTGGGAAAAATTGTTGTTGCAGACTTTAGTCTGAGTGAATTTGGGGGAAAATGGTGGAAATTTAGAGAGAAAATCCCCAAATTCATGAGCATATCTGAGTTTAAATGAATTAAGACTTTATAAGAAGTTTAATGGAGTCGATCTATAGAGTTACAGAGTTAGATTCAACCTGCAAGGTAAAAACTTCAAGTTTTAATGGCCATTGTAGCACTGTGAAAGGTTTGATGAATCGACGACCAAAATCATGTTTGATCTCGAGATCAACAACCCATATTTCATTTTGATAAATTAAAAAAAATTCTAATGTTTTCAAAGTTTGAAAAATTTACCAGATCAACGACGATGATCTATTTTCGGCGTTGGAAAGAATTATAAGAGAATCGACGGTCTGGATTCATTTTTTGTCAATGGGAGTTGGGAGAAGATCGATGACCAAAATTAGTTTGAATGTTAGATTGACCGCCTAGATCCATCAGGAATTTGGTCAAAAAATTCATGCGTTAGAGTTAGCCAAAGGTGATCACCGACAGTCGATGGTTAGGTCGACTGGATTTGGGAGAAGTATTTTTAGTTGTGCAAGGGAAATGGTCAATGGGTCTTTGGGATGATGGTCGGGTTGGTCAGATTTGGGCAAAGTATTTTAGTCATCCAAGGTAAATGGCCAACAGGCCTATGGGTTGACAGTCGGTTGGTCACATTTGGGTGACATATTTTTAGTTGTCCAAGGGAAATGGTTGAAGGGTCGATGGGCCCGCGATCAGGTCGTATGGATTGGTGAAGTACTTTTAGTCATCCAAGGGAAATGATCGATGGGTCGATGGGAATACGGTCGGATTTCAACCGATTCGATGAAGTGTTCAATTTATCAAGATAACAGTTGATGGTTGATGAAGGAAAGAGGTTGATGACATGTCATGCCATGTTAACATCCATGTGTCATGCCATGTCATCTAGAATTCCATGTTAGATTCTACGTGTCATGCCACGTCAACATCCATGTGTCATGCCACATCAGTAGTTGCCACATCAAAAAAGAAATGGCCGACGACTGATGGTCGGGTCAACCGAAATGGAGAATTTTTTTTCATCAATCAATAGGAATGGTTGATGGTTGATAGGCTTATGGTCGGGTTGGTCGAAATGGAGAGAGTGTTTTATACACCAATGAGAATCATCGATGGTCAAAGTTTGACGATCAAGTCGGTCAGTTCAAAGATGTGTCACAATCGGTTTCCAGGGAATAGGGCCAATGGTTGATGATCATGTTGGAAGTTTAGGTAGTGAGGGCATATCAACGATTAAGATCTCCTCTGATTTGAGATCGACGATGCAAAATGCCACATAGGAAAGTATGGAAGCATTTTCTTATTTTGGCCATCACTAGAGAATATTTAGTCGAATTGAGATTAAACTTATGTGTTTTTCCATAAAGAAGATATCTACAAAAGTCCCAAAGAGGGCCATTGTCCAATTCTACTTAGATTTGTCAGAAATTGCAAAATAATGGTTTTCAAAGATCTAGGTCCAGATCATTGGCAGAGGTCTAGATTAAGCTGAAAATTATTGGAGAGGGTCCAAAAAGAAGACATGGAAATAAACCATGATGGAACTAAATAAATTATAATCATATTAGAATGGGGATGCTGAAGTAGGCCAAAATCTACTATTTCATGCCATTTTTGGGGGATTTTTGAGATTTTCAAAGGAGGAAAAGTAACCCCATGTCACAAAACTAGAAAATTTTATTTACTCAACATTTTATATAATCATTAATAAAAAAAATGGTTTATTGAAAATATTCCAGAAGTGCACAGATTGAGAGATAAACAATTTTACTAAAAATTCTAAGTCTAGAAAAATGGGTGAAAAGGGGAAAAATTGTCACTTCCATATTGCTGCAGTTTTTTACTAGAGCATTAGATTGAAAATATGAGAGTTGTTATGAATTTCATGTCATTATTATTATCTATTTCTCATACACAAGTTTATTTATTTCCTTACATAGTTTCTTTTGTAGCTGACAAAAGTTGAACTTTCAATAAAATTACACTAGTGGAGAAAGTGTACAAATGGGGTGAACGTGACTTTTTTCAGAAATCCATAAATTCCATCTCATATATCAGAATGAGGCATGAGTATAGTCATTGGAAATCTTATTCAGAGGAAAATATCCTAGAATTATTATAATTTGGAGAACTATGATATAATTCTTCATGAATTGATCAGAAAAAGGACTTGTTACATTAATTGACAAAAACTTTATAATATGCATAATTCCAAAAAAAATGGTTGCTTACACGTTTTGCAGAATCAGGGGCTATAAACCTATCAGTTAAATATAGGAATGCATATTTGGGACATGGAGGAACATGAGGAAGCCTTCAATCATGGTAAAGAAGCCAAAGGTCAAAATATCATTGTTGGTAATGCAGAGACAAAATAAAATGGGATTAGGAGCATAAGGGAGACATAAATATTAATAGAGACTGTGATAAGAATGAGAATAGAAGTGCAGAGTTACAAAGAAAACAATGAGAAGATGACGAGCGAACAAAATAAAATAAATTATTAGATGATGCAAATCATAAATCAACTGCATAGGCAAGCAAAGAATGGATCAAAATCAAGGCAGAAAGAAGAATGAATATATCATGAAAGAAGAGATAACTAAAGAAGAGTCGGTGATTCAAGAAGTGCTAGTAGAACTCATAGAAATTACTCACCTCCTTACTTAGAAAGGAAATTTTATGCATATGAAGAATCCATAACTAGTCCAAAAGTGTCTCTTGTTAGGCACCAAAGAAGATGACATGAATTGGATAGTTTGCAAGGAGAGTTGAGGAAGCTTAAGAAACCATCCTTTGATGGTGAAAGAGAAAGGGAAGATGATATTGAAGCCTGGTTTCTTGGAATAGGGAAGTATTTTTGGTTTCACAATTACTCATGTAACCTAGAATCCAGAATTTCCACATACCATTTGCATGGAAAAATTTCTATGTGGTGGGATCAACTGAAGAAAGTTGAGCACATTAATGAGAGAAGAATCACTTGGAAGCAGTTCAAGAGATATTTTCAAAAGGAGTATCTTTCAAAGCAATTCTATGACAATAATATGAAAGAGTTATCTAAAATCCGATTAGGAAGCATGACCATGGAAAAATATGAAAATAAGTTCTTGGGATTGCTTAGGTATGTGGGGTTTATCAAGGACGAGAAGGTGAGAATTTGAAGGTTTTTGAGTGGACTTCCATCTTTATATAAAGAAAAGATTCAATATGATTAGCCCAGAATTTTGATAGAGGCCATTAGGAAGGCTAAGTACATGTATGAGAAAGGAAAGGGAAGGGAATATTTGCAACAATATTGGAAGGATAAGAAGAAAGAGAAATATGATCAGAGAAGGAAGGAATTCAAACCTCCTTTCAACATAAACAACCCTAATAAAAATCAGCAAGATCAGTCTGCTAAGAATGAATCCAAGAGAGAAGACTCCTTGGGGAAAATGGGAAGAACACCAATCAAATTTTTGGGATGCAAAGAAGATCACATGTACAAGGATTTTTCCACTGAGAAGACAAAATGAATAACCATGCACAACATCCAAGAGGATACAAGAGTAGAGGAAATGGGCATAATATGCAGCCTTAGAATATCGACAAGCAGAGTACGAATCCAATATGATCAAAGTGGAAGGTAAGATCATTAATCAACTTGTTGATATTTTAATTGATTCAGGAGCAAGCCATTATTACAATGATACTAAAATAGTGGAAAGATCACATTTGGAGAAAAGTAAGATTGAAAAGTAAAGTTTGGTTCAGCTAGCCACTGGAACCAAAAGAAGGATCAATGAGACGGTCAGAGGTTTTCCATTAAGTCTTAATGGAGTGAGTATTAATTATAACATTCCAATCCCAAGCCCCATTTCTAATTTTGAATGTAAATATGTTTTGTAGGCTAGTGAGCCAAGTGATTATAAGATAGGAGGATTATGTGATGATTAGGCCGGAGAGCCTAGATGCTAAAGGCCAAAGAGCTTGTTTTTGTGTATGTAAATATTCATATCATTAATATAAATACATCGTTGTGTGTAGACCGACCACGATAAAAGAGAATGGGGGACTAAGCTCCACTAGGTAGGGTAAGGGAGGGGGCTAAGTGTTTAGGCCTAGGGGCAAAGCTAGAAGGCTTACCTCTAAGGGAATACTATTTTATTATTATTTCCTAAAGGCTAAGATGGACATTATAGGTGTTGTCCTAAGTTACTGGGAAAAGGAACGAGTGCTAAGTGGAACTCATGCTGCTTCAGGAAGACACGTGTCAACCTGGGTGCATGTGGTTTATAGTTGGAAAAGCTAGCTCATTGGGGGTTCCTCCTCCTTGCCATTATCACGACCCTCGGTTGCTCAAAAGTATGCCATCCTACCTGATTCACCCACTGACTCATGTACTGAGCCATCATCTCCATCGTCGACCTCTGAACAAGCAGTCGTCCTGTAACTTCCTTGGTCGTGTTGTGTCTTAACTTTTGGTCGTTGCATCCCACACAGTTCCCTGACTGAGTGTGGCTTGCTTCCATCGTCTATTCTTTATTGGGCTTTGTTGCTGCCATCACCTTTTCGGGAATTGATTTAGAAGTTGGACTGAAGAAGAAAGTTGTCAGGTATGTAGTTTGAAGAGGCAGGTTTTCAGGCCTGTGGATTGAAGAAGCAGGTTGTCAGGCCTGCAAGCAACTCTCTCTAGGTGAGAGAGGTTGTTGGGGAAGTTATTTCCCAGAGGGAGCCCAACTCCAGCTATAGTTCTCAGATAATTCTTGTTAGACCTATTGTTGAAGCCCTGGAAGGGAAGTGGGGCAGCCGAAGGACTATTGAGCAGAGAAGGGGCACACTTCCTTGGGTGGGACATGAATGTGGGGAATGAGAGGTTGTAAGTTGTTAGTGTGAGTTGTCCCTGAGAGATAATCCCTCCTGTTGACCTGTGCGACTTTCCTTTTGCCCTTGCCAAGCCTAGGAATCCCTTGCCCGATGGAGTTTAGTCCTAGATCAGGGGTGACCCACTGTTGAGTGTGATGAGAAACGTGGTCTAAGGATGGGAGGTCCGTGGAAGGTATGCACGTAGTTGGTGGTGATATATTGAAAGATAAGTACCAAATATCTGTTGATTGCATATTGTGTAACTATACATGTGTTATAATTGATGAGTAATACCTGGATATATCGTATATGATGTATGTGTAGGCTTACAATTATTTCCGCATTGATATGTGTACGGTTAGAATATGTCATTTGTATTCTAATGTTGTCTATATGTTTTAATGATTATTTCCACATGAATAAGTGGCATGAACATAATGTTGTAACTGTTAATTTGCGTTAGATATGCATGCATATAAATTCGTAAATTGGTATTAGAGCATAAAGGTTATTCGGTGGCATGGCCTGGCTTGTTGGTTTAGGGCCATGGATGTCACGAATTGGTATCAACGCTAAGAGAGACATCCAATAAGTGAATTTTCATGTCCTTTTGGTGGTTGAGGATGTTACAAAATGGTATCAGAGCTAAGAGAGACGCCCAAGAAGTGATGTTTCCCGACCTGTTGGTGGCTGGGGACGTTACAAAATGGTATTAGAGACATGGTTTCAACATTGATCCTGGATGAGCCATGTTAGTGAAAGATGAAGGAAAAGTTTCGAAAAATAATTGTTGTCGAAATGGACAAAATTCAAGTTCAAAGCCCATGGTTTCAACATTGAACCTGGATAGGTTGTGTATGAGTAAATGGAAGTTACAGAGTGCCAGAAGGGCGTTGAAAGAATACTTGGAATGTGTTCAAAAACATGGGAGGTGTAACAAGTTTAATAAATGGCCATAGGGAAAGAAATCACAACATTCATGGTGTTGGGCCGTTACATCTGGGCAAGAGCAAGATGAGTCGTTAGACCAAGCAAAGATTAAGTCATGACCATCAGATCTCATTGAAGGGAGATTGATGATGGGGAACCATTGTGGAAATCACAAGAGAAATTAAAGCATGAACAATTTAGGACTCTGCAATCCCTCAAGATCCTTGATCTTGATATATCAACATATCAACGGTGGATATTGATACCACTATGGAGGAGCATCTTCACATTGTAGAGATCGAGAAGGAAATTAAAGCGTGAGCAAGTTGAGTTTCTGCAATCACTCCTGTCCATTAAAACATGACTTTCTATCTTGAAAAGTGAGATAAGAGCCCAAAGGTTAAGCCGAGGTCACATCTCTCAGTCACATGTAGAGAAGATATAGCGAACTTCGTGCATTTCCTGTACATCGATCCAAACAGGAAACACATGTCAGAAGATCGTCTTGTTCGGGAGTTCGACGTTTGGGAGAAATGGAGTGTGTTGATGCACAAACTCCTGAAGTCCTGAAGTTCGAAGTTAATCCAGACCATTCTTCGCAAGAGACGCGTGTTAGAAGATCGACTTGTTTGGGAATTCGACGTCGGGAGAAACGTGGTATGCTAAGGTGAAATATCCTAAAGCCTGAAGTCCCAAAGTGACGTGGCTTGATGATGTCACTAGTAATGACGTGGACACATGGGATGTGTGCCATGTGTTAGTGAGTTAAGAACCTTTGTAATATAGAAATGCAGTTAGAACGTGATATATATCACCCTCCTGATTGGGCCACATGTCGGCTTCGTGTATCCTGCCACATGGCGCTCCTGGTGGTGGCACAAGGTAGTTAAGCTTGGCGAAGAAGTTAGCCAGATCGGACCTGCATAACTTTGATCATGATCTATTAAGATCAATGGCTGGGCGGTATTATGGAGATCGAATTTGCGTGGCAGATAATTCTACAAGGCGGTCCCACAATCCAAACCATGGTTTCCCAAAAGGGGTATGTTTCAGCGTGGGGACAATTGCGAAACAATCAACGAGTTACTCCAAAACCACCAACCCATGTTCCCGCAATTTGAAAAGTATAAAGTTTGATGTGACGTTTTCAACATTTATTAGTTCAAGCACAGAAACCGTGGGCCCCAGTGGACGCGTGGTGCTAGATCGTGAAGTCCAGAGACTTGAAACTTTGGAAGAAATGGTGCATGAAGGAATGGAAGCAATAAGTTTCCAAAGTTACATAGTGCCAAGGTGACGCGATGTAATGACGTCATCAAGGGTGACGTGGAAGTGTTTGGATATTAGCAGTTCGAGAGTTTTTGGATGTCCAGATGTGAAATCCTCTTAAGTCTCGAAGTTTCGAATCTCTGAAGGCCCGGAGCTTCGAAGCCAAGAGTTCTATAGTGGGTATCATTCGTTGGATGTTGGGAAGTCGTAGACCTTTGATCCACTCTACTTTGCGAGTTCGTCGATTTGGAACTTCGAGAGATTTTTTGGAAAGTTCTTTGGAAACCGCCGAAACCAGAGTCCCCGAATCTCCAATCCACCTTAGATCCGAGAAAGGAATTATGTGGACTGTAGATCCACTGTTCTTCGCATGTTGTCAGTTCGTTGTTCTGTGATGTTTGGGACGTGCGGAAAAAGGGAAACCTCCAAATTTCTAGAGCCCCGAAGTCCCGAAGCTTCGGATAAGTTCCTATCAACCTAGCGACTGGTCACAGCCCGTGGTCACATGAGATTGGGGGCCAAAGAAAGGGGCTAGTGCCCTGAAATTGATTTCAAAACAAGGGGGTCTTATATAAGGAGTTTGTGGGGTCCCGAATCATATAAACTTGTACCTAAATATGTAAACAAGGCCTATGTACCTTAGGAGAGGATTCAACATGAGTTCGATAACAAAATTCAACTCTAGAAGAAGATCACCTATGCAAAGATCAGCTCACAAGAAAGACAATTTTCGGATAGACATTAAGGTTAAGGTAGCTCACGCAGCTATGGTGAAAGAAGCTACAGGAGCCATCGATATAAGGAAAGAATAGATCATGACCGTCAAAGCATGAATTCAGTAGAAAGCCACAACAACCATCAGATCGAGGAGTTATAGAGGGGGATCATTAGATCAACATCTGATTAAGTCCTGACCGTCGGATCATCACAAGTAAGATATACGATGGAGAGAAGTTGTAGAGATTGGGGGAAGAAATAACATCCATGCGGGTTTAACCTCTGCAATCCTCCTAGACCGTCAAACTGTAGATTCGACAATATCAACGGTTGGCATCGATTCTACTGCAGGTGAGCAGCTTCTATTGTGAAACTCAGAAAGGAGATAAATGTCACGTTAGTTAGGACTCTGCAATCATCCCTGATTGTACATCTCCACACTGGTTCAAGAACGAATGTCGATCCTTGATAGGAAGTCAGCGCCTGAAGAATTGAGCGAGGTCATAGCCTCGATCACCTGTGTCGGAGTTATAGGTCCTTTGGGCATACGAGAAGAACTAGGTTCAACGCCTCTGTATTAAAATTGTGGTTATGTGGATATTTGATCTTGTTAGTGATCAAATATGAGAGCTAAGATGATCCTTGGAACCCCGATTTCAGGGTTTACAATGCAGTTACAACAGAAGAATGCATAGAAGGGTTTTAAGACTAGAGGTCCTATGTCAACAACTTTCTGCTCAGGATTCAGAATTGAGAAAGGAAGCAATCATGGGAAAGTTCTTGGAAAGAGGATTCTATTTATTTAGCCATAATTAAGGATTGAGGAACTCATATCACAGGAATTCAAAAAGAATATTGCGGGTGACCATAAAAGAAAAAATGTTCTGCTGTTACCAAAATGGTATATTGTGGTTCTAGCTAACAAATTTTGATGTATGTCTGTTTTCGGATGTAATGATTACATTTAAAAAAAAATGATAGAGATGTCTACAAATCAAAGAAAGAAGGACAAAGACAACTTTTCACTTTACATTTGATATCTTTACGAAGTTATTGGATCAGATATTGCGTCCAATAAGCAACATGGAAAACCTGAGTAAAATTCTAGTTCGGGAAAGACCTGTTCTATACAGATTGATATA
>SNQJ01S0126536.1:5151-18025 GCA_010110895.2 Picea sitchensis
TTAATTAGGCACCATAATCAATATCAATACTTTTACATTAGATACCATCAACAAAATAATTTGCTATGTGTGTGTGATTTTGATTCACTCTTAATCAAGTGGAGACCATATTTTTAAATTTGGAAAGTGTCATATGATGGTCACCTATTGATCATGAAGACCCAACAAGTTTTTTAAATTTTTTTAATCAACTTATGATGTTACAATTATTCTTCAACGAGGCCAACGAGGATGGTTTCTATTTTCAACAATATAAAAATATGAAAAAGAAGGAATGTTTTTGTGATCATCCTCTCATTGGATACCCTTATGTGTCAACTTCATCCAACATTTTAAAAAATAAAAAAATAGAGGTCATATGCCCGAGATATTGCCATTCCCCCCCCCCTTCATTTTTGGCATTTTCCCCCTCCATTTTTGGAAATTTGACAGTGTTATTTTCATTACTCTACCCTCACATTACTTACCCTCACTTTCCATAATTAGTCATTTTCCTTATCCATTTTCCTACCTTACAACCCATACTCCATTTTCCTTACTCTCCACACTCCATACTTAGTCATTTTTCTTTCTCTCCTTACTCCATACTTAGTCATTTTCCTTTTTCTCCTTACTCTCCACACTTAGTCATTTTCGCTACTCTCCATACTCCATACTTAGTCAATTTCCTTAATTTCCATACTCCATTTTTGTAGTGCCCCATTTTATCTAATTACTTTTTCAAAACCAAACTTATTCTTTGAGGGCGTTTTCTTACAAACGACCTGGCTAATAAATGTTAGGATGACATTTTGACTCTATTTCATTGTATTGCTTAAATTAAAATATGAAACGAATTGTATTAATTACTTGAGATTGATGAATAAATGTACATGATATTGATTATGATTAATTGGAGATGTTCCTAACAAGTTTCTTGACTGACAGAAAACTTACTGAGATGGATCGAGACATAGTGATCATGCTTGTCGATCCGACTCACAAGGGAGTAACGGTGTTATATAGAAACCAAACCAGTATCATAGGGAGAGGTGGGACAATGCCCTTGATTCCACCTACTAGCACTCCCATCATGGTTGGAGTTGAAAAGTGCAGGGAACCTTTTCTCTATTGGTTTCACGATGTCGTGAGGATAGGGTGTGGACTTGATCACTCATGAGGTATACTGAGGGGTGTGTAACAAGGTGAAGACCGTATTCCTTAGCGTCCAGTAGTCTCACAAAATAGGGCAATGATAGAGGTATCATGATCTCTACAGGTTGTGTCATCTTCTAAATGCTCAAAGTCGAATGTTTGAAGGGCATGGTGCATGACACCCCTGGAGTACGCAAGTACATCCTGAAGGGCAGGGCTTGTATGTCATCCTTAGTGTTCTTACAAAAACTAAAAGGACTATGAAAAAAAAAATGACAATTAAATTAAGTACAGGATATCAATAAAAATACTTAGAGATGTTCTTAGAAAAAAAATGATAAAGTCAATTGTGCTAAGAAAAAGAATAAAAATGTATTTAAAAAAATTAAGATGTGATTTATCTATTATTAAATCTGGCATAAAGGTGAAAATTGAATTTTAGAATATTCTAGGAAATCTAAGTTGAGAAAATATGTGCATGCCATAAATAAATTAATTAAATTAATAAGAAATATGAATTTCATGAGAGCTAATTGAAATAAGGGGGTGAAAAGTGAAGAGTCCTAATTCAATTTAATCAGCAAGCTAAAAAAAGGTGGGGTAGTTGACTTAAATGAACAATCATTCAAGTTAATAATATAGTAAAATATTCACTTGAGATTGAGTGAGGACATATAGGGAACACTTAGGAGAAAATTAAGGCAATTCAAGAGTTGGGTGAAGGAAAATGATGCAAACTTGTACATGGGTGACACTTGGTTGGATGAATAATCAAATTAATTAAATTTCCAAAATTCTAAATTTTGTATGTGGGTTTGTGTGTCAATTTTCTTTTAAWATATAAAAGGAAGGGTTYAATAGAAGGAAAGGGTAAATATTTYCTTAGTGTTGTATGGTCGACATAATGACCATCTATCTTGTGAGTATTATATTTTGTGAGTTGGATGTGGTGTTGTGTTGARGTGTGAACTTCACGCTTGCAAGCGTGCACACCATTGTTATATTTGAGTTGAGTTATATACATGGATTGGGGAAGAAGTGTACCATTTGGTGTTGGCTGGGAGGTATTCKGTGAGTCTCTTGGATGATCGACAATCTCTGGGAAATATTTACAAAGTTTTGGYGAGGTTGACACAGCTTCAGAAAGGTCAACACAACATYGAGCGAATTGATGTTGACAATATTCTCCATTCAATGATGGTATTTTTGTTGATTTAGTTTATATAAATGATGGTATTTTTGTTGATTTAGTTTATATAAATATTTGTTTCAAATAAAACATTAAAATTACCTATACATACTTGTAATTGCATATTGTTAATAATAACAACTATATACTAATTGACAAAATTGTGTTAAGTCTAAAATTTATTATATTACAATTATGAATTTATCTACCATTGAGTTGGTTTACACATTGGAATTTGGAATTTTTCTTTAGAGATGCTAATTAAAGAGTTAAAATCCAGTCGATTAAAGTTCGAACCTTGTTGTCTTTATTTTATGTGTCAATTTTCAATTCTTAAGTTAATTTATCTACCATTGAGTTGGTTTACACATTGGAATTTGGAATTTTTCTTTAGAGATGCTAATTAAAGAGTTAAAATCCAGTCGATTAAAGTTCAAACCTTGTTGTCTTTATTTTATGTGTCAATTTTCAATTCTTAAGTTAATTTATCTACCATTGAGTTGGTTTACACATTGGAATTTTTCTTTAGAGATGCTAATTAAAGAGTTAAAATCCAGTCGATTAAATTTCGAACCTTGTTGTCTTTATTTTATGTGTCAATTTTCAATTCTTAAGTTATTCTTTGCTCTAGTAAATAAAATATATTACTTCCATATTCATACAAACAAAAATCGGTTAACAAAAAGTTATAGAATATCTACACATTTAGAATAAGTTCTAGACGATTTTTTATTATCTCGTTCAAACCATTTTGATGAACAAGCAGACATCAAGCAGTTGAAATCAATCTATTGGTTTTATAGGTGATCCATCCGAATGAATTACTTTTACCCTTAGATACCGCTTGACATAACCTTTTGATCACTATCGATCTCTATTTTTATTTAGTATTTCTTATTTTTAATGTTTGAAAATAGGGTTTAAAAAATATAAATAACCTCATGAGGTGAAATTGATCCTTTAAAATTTATTAATTACCATTATCTCTGCTAAATATATTCATTTCTTATTTAAGGTTGACACAATGGGTTTCCCCAATTTAATTACAAGTTATTATTCTTAATCAAATATTGTTCTTATATAAATTTTGATCAAGGTGTTTTGCCAAAAAAATATTCCTTTCGACCTTTGATAAATTTTACCTCATCCTTATTAGTCCCTGCCTCGCCACAGACTTTAGCGCTTTCACAGGGCGGTTAGTTGACCGCCTATTAGTTGGTGCAATTTATTAAATTAGTTGGTACATGCTCCGTTCATTTTCATATTACCTATTTCAAGTTCCGTTCATTTTCATATTAATTTATAAGTCATTTGCATATTAATTTATTTCAAGTCATTTTCATATATATATATATAACAACTTAAAATGCTTACAACATCCCAACATCAGCTTTGTTTAAAATTCCATTAAAAAATGGAAAATTATAATGAATTTAAAATGCTTACAACATCAACGTTGTTTAAAATTCCATTAAAAAATAAGGAAATTATAATGAATTTTAAGAAAAAATTTATATGTTTGAATTTCCCAAGATACAAGAATTTTCCATCTACAAAAATCAAGAGCAACATCGAGAAGATATTTCTAAGCAGATCTCATTCGGTTCTTAACTTCCAAGCAAAGCTCGGGCAATGCTGGAGTGCTTTTCTGCAAGCTGCACCAATCAAAACAAAACAAAAAATGTCATGCTACATCCACCAAATATTAAAAGAAGGGTTTCTCCTTATTTCTAAGAAACCGTAACCTTTCCTGGATATTAGGTAATTTTATATTTTTCAATAAATAAACTTAAAAATCAAACAATATTTTTTTTAATATATTTTAATCTTGCAAAAATAGGTAACGTTTTTCTAAGTAGAGAGGTTTTTCCTTATTTTTTTATATAAAATATTGAGTATAAATGTAACGGCAATGAAAGTAATGGATTTCCATACTGATCATTAATATTTATTTCTTGGATATTATGAATTTTTAATTTTTAAATAAATAAATTTAAAAATCAAATAATATATATATATATATATATATATATATATATATATTTAATATATTTTAATCTTGTAAAAATAGACAACTTTTCTCTATGTAGAGAGGTTTTTCCTTATTTTTCTATATAAAATATTGAGTATAAACGTGAATAGTATGGAAAATAATGGATTTTCATATTGATCATTAATATTTATTTCCTGGATATTAGGTATCTTCTGTTTTTCAATAAATAAACTTAAAAATAAAACAATATATATATTTTAATCTTGCAAAAATAGGCAACTTGTTTCTAAGTAGAGAGGCCTTTCCTTATTTTTCTATATGAAAAAATAGGCAACTTGTTTCTAAGTAGAGAGGCCTTTCCTTGTTTTTCTATATGAAATATTGAGTATAAACATGAGCGGTTCTATACAAAATATAGAGTATAAACGTGAACAGTATTGAAAGTAATGGATTTCCATATTGATCATTAATACTTATTTCGTGGACATTAGGTAATTTTCTGTTTTTCAATAAATAAATTTAAAAAACAAATAATATATTTTAATCTTGTAAAAATTGTCAACTTGTTATTAAAATCTAGAAGATAACAATCCATATATTCAAGCACCCCGTTATCTTTGCATTTTCATTATGTTCGATCTCCACAGCCAACAATAACCAACAACTGATTATAAACATAAACACAAAAACAAAGTCTTAAGAGGGATATAAGAGCATTGGTTTCCGATAATTACTTCGTTAACAATCTGAAAAAATATATAACAATTAAAGCTAGATTGTTATTTGTGGGTGATTAAGGGGAGGAGTTACCAAAAAAGAGACTGTAATCTTTGAAATTTCTTGTGGCGGTTGTGCAAAGATTATAAAGTATTTGCATCTTCACTACCTGGTCATCTCTACTACTTTTAGAAGCATCTTCACTACCTGGTCATCTCTACTGCCTTTAGAAGAACATATGTTTATCTTCCAATGCTTTTACGCTTCCTCGAATTTTTTTGAAATGTTATTGCAGGAACATGGAGATTAGAGACGATAATCTCTAATGGTGGATCGTCTCAACTACAACATTATAGTATCTACAACATTATATTATTGGAGACCCATTATGTTATTAATTGTTATAGTTTGAAATCTTTTTTAAAGTTATTACAACTATATACTTATTATGAGTTCAACATGTGACTTTACCTAAAAAAATATTAAGTGAGAGAATAACATTTTGTCTCACAATCACTCGAGGTAAACCAATTAACTATTTTAATTGAAACCATATAACTCATAATCCAACAAACTCCTTCCCTCTAAAAAATTACTTTGTTTTTTGAAAACCAACCAATTGAACAATTTTCTCTATATTAAATTTTATAATATCTTCTTCAAAATAATATTATAAAAATCAATAACTTAGTAATCATAAACAAATTATCTTTGTAATGTTTAAGTGAAAATCATCTATCAATGAGGTGAAGGTCATAGATTAAATGTCACTAATATTGATAATATAAAAAAAATTGAACCACAGATATACAAGATACATTAAATACAATAAAATTATATAAACAAATCTCAATTACTTCAAATAAACATTATGCACTATTAAAGTGCAACTGATAAATATTTTTAGTTACTGAAAGTATAAATTAAGACCAATCCACCCAATTGATTTGATGGTTATTTTGCAATTTGAGAAAACATTTAAGATTGTTCATAAATATCATGTATTTAAGATTTTTCATAAATATCATACATTAAGATTTTTTCTAAATATCATTTTATAATTGCGGGTTAAAGTAGCTCCAATAAGTTGAGAACATTGCATCCCATCCAAGGTAGAACATTGCATCCTATACAATGTATTTTAAGCTTTGGCAGGGACTAGCTACTATGCAACTTTTCTTTTGTTTAATAAATGATAGAAGGGTTCTCTTAGTGTTAATTTCTCTTAGTAGTAAATGATGACCAAAGTATATATTTTCAAGAAAATTTTAAGAAAATTAAACTAGCAGAAAACTGCCTTTCAATGTTATGTAATAAACAACCCATTCTATGCATGCCCTCATTTTGGTTAGTTTAAATTGTTGATTATTTGGGTTGGTTGTCATTGATGTCAACCCTTGAAGTAAGTATGATAGCAAATTCCGGTAGCACAAAGGATTGGGTAATGGACCCAAGCTTGTTTTATGGATAATGGTATGATTTTTGATATATTTGCAGGTAAGACTATTCCATATGAATATTACATGTCATGCCATTTCTGGTGGTATGTGGAACGTCACATAACTCCTCACGGTTAGAGAGTTATGGCCATGTGAAGTTGGAGAAAGGTTTGGGTAATGGACCCAAGTTTGTTTGATGGATAATAGTATGAGTTTTGATATATTTGCAAGTGAGAATATTCTAGATGGATAGTACATGTCATTCCATTTCCAGTGGTATGTGGAACGTCACATAACTCCTCACGGTTAGAGAATTATGGCCATGTGAAGTTGGAGAACCCTCATGAGTCATCTAGAAGCCCCAAACGGTCAAAGTAGTCAAAGTGGTTTAAGAGATTTTAGAATGTAAATAATAAAGTGAAGTGATGAGTGTACTATAAGTCAAAGTGAATACAAAAGAATTTTTTTAAATAATAAATTTAATGGAGAAATTGCTAAGTGGAGAAGTGGTTAGAAGTGGGTTAACCCTAAAATAAGGAAAGTGGGTTAAGATGGTTAAAAGGTAACCCCTTGAGGAAGCTACATGAAAGTATAAATAAGAGGCAAGACTCTCTCATTTTAATCACACTTGAGCATATTGAATATCTACAGGTGACTGAGGTAACCAAATGATATCTAAGCCAAATTTCAGAGGGAAGGTGAAGTAAAGAAGGTTGAAATTCAAGGGAGGATAAACTCTTTTGATGATGCTTTCTAAGGTATGTTATTTACAGGTAATCTCACCATTTTTGTACTAATTTTTTTTATAGAATTATTTAGACCGTGAAATTGGGAGATCATTGAGGAAACTTATCCACATAGTTGTGATACAAATTTCAGTTTGTGGGTTGTTTTATTTTTGGAGTTACACGCCGTGGAAAATAGGGTTTGTGGCTAGTCCTGAAACTAGTCTAAAACAAGTGTTTCAGGTAAAAACGACATAACATATTCATAACAAATCCAAATTCAGTAAGACCAAATGTATTGGTTAGAGTACCGTCTGTATTATTCTTTGTACAATTTTTAGATCCATACAACAAATATTATGTGCGGGGCATGCTCTACAAGTTCGCTCTCTAGAATAAGACAGAATTCAACAAGGTATGTGACCATATACATCAGTTCTATTACAAAGTTACAAATCAGATTTGGATGATGAAATTGATGAGGGATTTTGGCTGAGATACATTTTGAGTACATGGTTGAGACAAGTAGTTGATGGGTCGGCACATACATGAGGTGTATAGTTGATGTTGTTGGTACATCTTGATGAGACATAGTTTATGTGTATTTGTTGCATGATTGGTACATATTTGGTGCATGGTTGATGCATGGTTTAGGTTATTGGTATAGGTTGTTTTGTGCAGGTTGATTGGTACAGGTTTACAACAGTATATCTCACAGTGATAGTGTGAAAGTGGTTCTATCATTCTACTTCTACGTCAGGGCGGTTGGATGGGGCAAGGACAGGTGGTTGTAGCCACCTTCCGGTTGTAGCCGGAGAACATAGGGGGTCGTAGCCTCCTTTTGGTTGTAGCCAAAGAATTGGGGAGTTGGAGCTTCCCTTAGGTTGTAGCCTGAGAAATTAAGGGGCTGGAGCCTCCTTCCAGTTGCAGCTAGAAAACAAAGGAAGTTGGTGCTTCCAATGAATGTAATTCTTAAATACATATAAGAAGAATCATTCTATGGTTTTCTCCCACTTTGAGTTTCCGCGTAAAAACACGGGTGTATTGTGTATGTGTATGATTGCTCATTTGTTCATTGTTTATTTACTCTACAAATATTGGATGATAATTCTACATTTATATAAAACTTGCATATTGTGGTTAAAAAGGATTTAATTTCTCTATTACTGATTCATCCCCCCTCTCAATAATCCAACAATTGGTATCAGAGAAGGTTCCTTCAGGAAATAATTTAACCACTAGAAGGAGATCATGGATTTTTCTGAGAATGGAGTACCATTTTTTAATGGTTAAAATGGTTTAAAGTATGAGATGTGGAGCATAAGGACGAAAGTATTTTTACAGGCATGGGGGAATTATATTTGGCTATCAGTCGTTACAGGATATGATAGTTCAAAAAGGGAAAAGACTGCGGCTAAGAAGGAATTGAAGAAGAATAACAAAATAGCAATGGATTTCATCTGGGAAGGATTACCTAATCCAGTAAGAGAAAAGGTTGGTAAATTTTCATCAGCCAAAGAACTTTAGAATAAGTTACATGAAATATATTCTTCACCCATCACAGATTCATAAAATTCCAAAGAAGATGCAGGTATAGATCAAGAAGAAATATGTTCACAATGTCAAATAGATTCAGAATATAAAGAGTACATAATCAACAGAGGTATGTTGTTTTGCTTTAATTGTGAAAAATGGGGAAATCTTGAAACACAATTCCATGAAGGAAATGAGACAGAAAAACAAATTGAAAAAGAATACAATTACGAGGAAGAATTGATTAGTGCTTTAGATGAACTAAAAGAAGAAAAAAAATCACTCAAGAAATAATTGATGAAACAAAACGAAAGTGTTCACATTTTTTAAGAAGCCCAATAGGTCATAGAGAACTTAGTAACTCGGCTAGAAGAAGCCATAAATATCGAAGAAAATCTTGAATATCAAAAGCAGTGTTTAGAAGACAACATAGCAGCATAGAAGGAAGAAGCAGAAATGAGAGAGAAGATATTGACAGATCATCTTAAGGAAATAACTAACGATCTAAACTAGCTTGTGTCAGAGTTTGGTCAAGAAGAGAAATTACTTGAAGAATAAATAATCACATTAAAAAATCATCTTGAAGAAGCAAAGAGAACAGAAGAATTCATGAAGTCTCAGATATTAAAGAAACAAGAAGAGGTTGAGAAGCTTGAAGAAGAACTTGTCACATTGAGAAGTAAAATCGTCAAGCTCAAAAAGAATGTTGAAGAGACATAAACATCCACATCAGTTACAAAGAATGAAGATAAGCACTCTAGGTTGCTAGAAAAGAAGAATGAAGAAAATAGAAAGATTTATGTAGAAGTACTCAAAGGAAGGAATCATGGTCAACCAGAATCTAAAAAAACTATTGAAGATAAATCTTCAAGAAGACCATCTTTGTTCAATCCACAAAGAAGGTTCAATCATGATCATGATCAGTCAAGGAAGAAATTCAGAAGGACTACACCACAAAGAAGATCTTTCACTCCCAGGTATGCAAATTTATTTTATGGTCATTGCTTTTATTGTACTAATTTTGGACATAAGGTTGCAGATTGCAGGGATTATAAAAGAAATGTTCAAGCAAGAAGTTCCTATGTGNATGAAGTCTCAGATATTAAAGAAACAAGAAGAGGTTGAGAAGCTTGAAGAAGAACTTGTCACATTGAGAAGTAAAATCGTCAAGCTCAAAAAGAATGTTGAAGAGACATAAACATCCACATCAGTTACAAAGAATGAAGATAAGCACTCTAGGTTGCTAGAAAAGAAGAATGAAGAAAATAGAAAGATTTATGTAGAAGTACTCAAAGGAAGGAATCATGGTCAACCAGAATCTAAAAAAACTATTGAAGATAAATCTTCAAGAAGACCATCTTTGTTCAATCCACAAAGAAGGTTCAATCATGATCATGATCAGTCAAGGAAGAAATTCAGAAGGACTACACCACAAAGAAGATCTTTCACTCCCAGGTATGCAAATTTATTTTATGGTCATTGCTTTTATTGTACTAATTTTGGACATAAGGTTGCAGATTGCAGGGATTATAAAAGAAATGTTCAAGCAAGAAGTTCCTATGTGACCGCATGTAACATTGAGTGTAAAAATGCCATAACTATGGACACATGGTCAATGATTGTAGAAGCATGATCGATAATTCCATGAAAGAGAACATTGATATCATATATAAGAAATTATGGATAAGAAAATAGGAAGAAAAGGTGAACAAAGACCAGGTACCAAAGATCGCAAGATTGGCAATAAAACGAGATGAAGAAAATTCTACAAAGAAAAATAAAGATGTCAGATACAAAAAGGTTTGGAAAATAACTGAAAGAAATGAAGGACAAGTAAATAAGGAACATGTTCAAGAGATTTTACTTTCAATCATTGGAGTGAAAGATGAATCCACAGATAGAAAGAAAGAATTCATAGGTCAGAGAGATAATGAATCTACCAATGAAGATGATGATGAATCTACCAATGAAGATGATGATGAATACACATAAGAGAAGGAATTGTTCTGAGCCATTTGACTTAGATACTCCCAGATAATATGAATATTAGATAGGGGGAGTCTATGCAATAGTTGTGATAGACCAAAGAACCATCCTTCGAGAATATTGCAAAGTTTGAGAAGATAGATTCAGAGGAGTCAATTAGCAAAAGTACAGTTTGATAGATTAATCAAGACTTCATGATAGTATAGTGATAAATGGGTCATCATTATGGACATTTGCGCAAGTAGAGTATTCGACAGTATGGACAGAAATGGATTCATAAGAACACTTAGCAGGTTTGGGCAGGTTTCTGATAGTGGACGAGAGCATGGATTCATATATTGGATTATAGAGTGGTTCAAAGACAAAGGAACATTATCACAATGGATGATAATTACATTGCAAATGGCTCGAACAATGCTAATGGATTCCAAATTGACAGATATTTTTTGGACACATGCAGTGCATACAACGACTCACATTCAAAACAGAGTAATCCTCATAAACAACAATGAAAAAACTCCTTACGAAATATGGAAAGGAAGTGCAAACAACAAAATCTACATCAAGGTAACTCAAGGTAGTATTTTATTAATTGAAATTTATGTTGATGATATTGTTTTGGAAGTACTAATGACAGGTTAAGCCAAAAATGTGCAAAGGATATGCATAATGAATTTGAAATGTCATTACTTGGAGAACTATCCTTCTTTCTGGGCCTTCGGATACGTCAAATCAACCAAGGAATTTTTATTTCTCAAACTAAGTATATCAGAGAAATGTTAAAGAAGCTCGGAATGGAAGGTTGCAAACCAGTTACCACTCCTATGCAAACCAATTACAAGTTGAGAAAAGATGATGATTCAAAGTCTACATACCAAAGGCAATACAGGTCAATGATTGGTAGCTTACTATATGTAACAACATCCAAACCAGATTGAACGCGGGCAGTTGGGTAGGTGGCCTGATTTCAAGCAGCACCAAAGGAATCACATGTATTAGCAGTGAAGAGGATTTTCAGATATCTCAAAGGAACATAAGAGTTTGGATTATGGTATCCAAAAGGAAAGGATCCATCAATTATTGCCTACATAGATGCAGATTGGGTAGGTTGCATTGATGATCGACGAAGCACCAGTGGAGCGATGTTCTACTTGGGTGAGTGTTTAGTATCATGGTTAAGCAAGAAAAAATCATCAGTATCCTTACCTACAGTCGAGGCAGAGTATATTGCAAGAACAACATGTTGTACATGGGTTCTATGGATTAAAGAAACTCTGACAGATATACAAGTTGAGTATGATGATCCCATTCCAATCTATTGTGATAATATAAGCACCATCAGTATCTCAAAGACCCTGATGATGCACTCCAAGACGAAGCACATTCCAATAAAGTATCACTTTCTATGGGAACAGGTTGTAGAGAATAACATCAGAGTTGAATATGTGGGAACAAAAGAACAAGTGGAAAACATATTTACAAAACCACTTCCAAGAGAATCCTTTGAGTATCTTTGCCAGAGACTCGGAGTAATTTCTACTCCAAAATGAATGTTTTTGAATGATTATCTTATATGTCTTAGATCTACACGAGGAAGCACCACATAGAGGATAGTTCAGGTTGGGAGATCAGTTTCAGGAAGATTTCATTCAGGGGGAGTATCCCCATGGATAGTTCAGTTAAGGGGAGAAGTCCTAGATGGAAAGATACCTTTGCCATTGAATACAAAGGGGAAGGGATTTATCAGATGCAAAGGTAAATGCTTGGAGAAAGAGAACATAGTCATGGTTCCAGGGGGATTGATGGTCACATGGGGAGCATGAGTGATATGAATTCAATATTGCATCATGGTGTTTGCATCAATGCTAAAGGGGGATATTGTTGATTATTTCGGTTGGTTTTCATTGATGTCAACCCTTAAAGTAAGTCCGGTAAAAAAATTTGGTAGCACAAAGGTTTGGGTAATGGACCCAAGTTTGTTTGATGGATAATGGTATGAATTTTGATATATTTGCAAGTAATACTATTCCATATGGACACTACATGTCATGTCATTTCTGGTGGTATGTGGAACGCCACATAATTCCTCACGGTTAGAGAGTTAGGGCCATGCGAAGTTGGAGAAAGTTTTGGGTAATGGACCCAAGCTTGTTTGATG
>SNQJ01S0126536.1:50942-69626 GCA_010110895.2 Picea sitchensis
GTTAGAAGTGGGTTAATCCTAAAATAAGGAATTTGGGTTAAGATGGTTAAAAGGTAACCCCTTGAGGAAGCTACATGAAAGTTTAAATAAGAGGCAAGGATATCTCATTTTAATAACACTTGAGCATATTGAATATCTACAGGTGACTTAGGTAACCTACATTTGACTAAGCTGAATTTCAGAGGGAAGGTGAAGTAAAGAAGGCCGGAATTCAAGGGAGGATTAATTCTTTTTATGATGCTTTCTAAGGTATGTTATTTATAGGTCATCTCACTATTTCGAGATAAATGTTTTTCTAGAATGATTTAGACTATGAAATTGAGAGGCCTTTAAGGAAACATATCCAAGTAGTCGTGGTACAAATTTCATCTTGTGGGCCATTGTATTTTTGGAGTTACACTCTGTGGAAAATAGGGTTTGTGGCTAGTCCTGGAATTAGTCTAAAACAAGTGTTTAGGGTAAAAACATCATAAATTATTCATAACAAATACAAATTTAGTAAGACAGAATGTGTTGGTTAGAGTACAATATGTATTATTCTGTGTACAATTTTCATATCCATACAACAACTATTATGTGCGGGGCACGCTCTACAAGTTCGCTCTCTAGAATAAGTCAGAGTTCAACAAGGTATGCCATTTTTTCTATAACTCCTTTTCTAAGAGGTTCAAAGTAGTGAAACCTGGAGGAAAGGAATAAAAGACAATGAAGAAAATTGTGTACTATTTTCAAACATTTATTCATTACAGGTACATAGTTATGATTATTTCAAGTTAAGGTTGTTGACTAATCCAAAACTAGTCATGTGAGACTAAAGTAAAGTTTGATGAAAATGCTAGTCTCTTGTTGTTAAAGTTAAGGAAGGTTTGTAGGTATGTGATCATATACACTAGGTCTATTACAGAGTTCCAAATGAGATTTGGATGATGAAATTTATGAGGGCTTTTGGTTGAGGTACATGTTGGATACATGGTTGAGACAAGTAGTTGATGAGTTGGCACATACATGAGGTGTATAGTTGATGATGTTGGTACATCTTGATGAGTCATAGTTTATGAGTAGTTGATACGTGATTGGTACATACTTGGTACATGGTTGGAGGAACTTCTTAGTAGTATTGTTGACACATGGTTTATGGATGATGTAACATACTTGTATTGATATATTATTAGAAGCACATATTGATCTTGGTGATAATTATGAGTTGTTGTGTTATTCTTGGTTGATGCACATATTTGAGATTTGTCTTGGTTATTGATCTTGGTGAGTATATATGAGTTGGTTGATAATATTAATGATACAGGTTGATTACAATTTGTTTATGGATGATGTAAATATACTTTGTATTGATATATTATTAGAAGCACATATTGATCTTGGTGATAATTATGAGTTGTTGTGTTATCTTTGGTTGATGCACATATTTGAGATTTGTCTTGTTTATTGATCTTGGTGAGTATATATGAGTTGGTTGATAATATTAATGATATGTGCTGATTATAATTTGTTTGGTACATGTTGGTTCATGGTTGATCCCATTTATTTTACGGTACAGGTTGATTACAGGTTGAGGTACAGGTTGGGATATGGTTGATGCAATTTGTTTATGGTATACGTTGATTATAGGTTGTTTGGTATATATGGGTGCATGGTTGATGCACTTTTTATGGTACGGGTTCATTACAAAATATGTACAAAGTTGATGCATGGGTTGTTGCATGGTTAAGTTTATTGGTACAGATTTTTTTTGCAAGTTGATTGGTACAGGTTTACAACAGTATATCTCACAGTGATAGTGTGGACAAAGTTGGTTCCATCATTCTATTTCTATATGTTATGGAAGTTGGACGGGAAAAGAATAGGTGGTTGTAGCCACCTTCCCAAGTTGTAGCTAGAGAACATAGGGGTTGTAGCCTCCTTCTGGTTCTGTTTCAGAGAATTGGGGAGTTGAGCCTTTGTGCTTTTCAGCCCTGAGAAACTAGGAGGTTAAGCCTTCCAAATTTTGGTACCGAAAACAAAGGAAGTTGGTAAGCTCAATGAATGTAATTCTAAAGACATATAAGAAAAAGCCATCTGTGGTTTTCTCCCAATTTAAGTTTCCACGTAAAACACTGCGTACTATGTATGTTGTTTCATTTGTTTATTCTTTATTTACTCCGGCAACTATTGGATGATACTGCTACATTGATATAACACTTGCATTTTATGGTGAAAATGATTAAATGCTCTATTACTTATTCACCACCACTCTCAGTAATCCAAACAACATCTAGTAAATGTTAATCGTAGTTAGCAACATTCAATTTTCAATTAAACTTAAAAGAATGGGGTCCAAGGAAGAAATTCCTAGATCAAGAGGCCTAATTTAAAATTTAAATAAAGGGGGTCCCCGACTCGTTTGAATTGGATATTTTTGAGGCCTCAACAAATGGTGACATACCACACAAAGCCATTAATATATAAAATGCATTAGTCAAAACATCAATATACTTGAGGAGTAGAATTAAACATATTTGATAAGTACCTTATTCCTCATAGTGGGTTCCTATAGACAACCTATTCAGTGATGAAATGTTGGGTTAAATTGATTCCCTAGATGCAAATAAATCCAACTCCATCAAAATAAAGGAAAAAGACCAGTGGAGCATAATTATTGAAACCATGTTCCTGTGTTTCATGTTGAAGCCATGATCGTTGAGGTAATTTGAATTAGGGGTTTTAAGATCCTTCTAGGAAAGATTCTCAAATCCTCATGGTGTTTCTCCATTACCTCAAGTGTCCATAGCCCCAATAGTGTCACCCTAGCATCACAAAAATTACTCCATGATCAGTGATATTCCATAGCCCTGGTTGAGATATATGCATTTCCCCAAAATATTCTGAAATTCCTTTCCCATTCATTCCCTTTAAAAGTTTTCTTTAGAAATTTGGTGGATTGGGGAAGCTACTGAATTTTTTCAAATAATTGGGATGGAAACCTTATTTTCAATAATTGATTGGCCATGTCTGGTTTGTAGAGATATCACCACAAAGTATTTATATCTATGTGTTTGGTTTGTCCCTATAGAAAATTCTTACTCCAACATCTAGGTATTTTGTTATCTAGTGATTTCCTTAATGCAAATCGTGACAGTCAGCCATAAAATAATAATATAATACCCAAAATATTCACTCAACATCACATGCACGAAAGCGCAAAAAGGGAAACCAAATCAATCACACATGAACACTAAAAATTTTGGGTAAATACCTCGAAAAACCCTCGAGGGAAAACTAGTGCTGGGAATGATTTTTGCCATTAAAAATCAGGGCTCCCATAATAGGAATAATATACCACTAATATAAGTACAACTGTAGACTAACTTGACAAGGGATGACCTTCTATACAATCGATTTTGGCACACTTTTCTAGGCATCTATGAATGTCTCTTCAGTGACTCACAGATATCCGTGACTTGCCTCACTGTGACCCATGAATGTCCACTACTTTCTCCTCCAGACCTATGGATATGTACGAAAAGTTTGTACGAAAAACTCTATATAGTTTGACTCTTTCATGTGGATTCCTTCTATTGAAACCCACCTACATATGCCTATGTTATCTCTTCTCCTTGACATGTATAATATTTATATGAAGGTCCTTCTTCACCTGTCCAAGATATTGAACCATAGTCCTTGATGATCCAATACTCTGTGTCGACTCAACACCCATCAAGTGTCATCAAAGTCCTTCTTTGTTTCTACACTCTCTAATGACTCCACACTAGCAAAGTCCTTCTTTTCTATCTCCATGTGAAATGTGTCTTCCTCCTTCTCCTAGCATTGTTTTTATAATCATGAGTTACAATTCTGTTTCTAATAATCTTCAAAGTGATGTACGGTTGAGATTACTTCTCACACTAACTTAATATTTAGATTACATATGTTGTATGCTAAGTAATTTTAGCATGTTCCCTAAATAAATAACTCAATTAACTAATTACATAATTAATTAAAAAATAAATTTACTTTAATAAATTATTTAATAAAAGTAAATTCAAGAGTAGAAGGATTTGAATGATTTCCACATCTAGACACATAGACCCATGTAGAAATACAAGTCCAATGCTACCACTAACATCAACGCTCCCTTCCATAGGCCTATGATATTAATATAAATGGATGGAACCCTCTAGATGATTGGTTCATTAACTGACAACTTGAGTTTCAAAGTCATTAAGGCATTCATTACACTAAGATCCACCACTAATTTTATCATTTCAAATCATCTTCACAAGTCTTTCTTGTATTTTCTCCTTTCCTGGTCATGGATAAACATCACATAGTGAGTTTGCATGACCTTCTTAGCGCACCAAAATCCTAGCAAACCTGACAATAAATTGGATTCATTAGATGAAAGCACACCATTAGATAACAAACACATCAGAAGAATGATGGAATTCATTATTTTCAGATAGAATCACAGAATTTTATGTCTATCTTGAATGCACACATGATGTTGTCTCAAATTGAGAATATGAGAGGTCAAAATTTTCCTTCCACGTAGCATGTGGCTGATAGTATTCTTATTGAATTGAAACATTAGGGTTCTAATTTTCAACATTAAGAACATAATATGATGTAGAGATATTTTAACATATTTGATAGGATTTGTCCTCTAAATTTTTTTCTTGATATTATGGGAAGTGCAGCTGGAAATTTAAAAAGACATTTCTCAACAATTTTCATGAATATTTTCTTCAATGATTTGAGCTCTGCTACATTAACCCCTTTCCAATTTCAATTTCCCTGTGGATTCAATGCACATTCACAAGAAACAAAATACATAGCAGCTAAAAATGATGAAGTCATTTGGAAACACTTTTTGAAGAATCACACAGAAGGAATCTAATAAATATGAAAAGTGAAATATTTGACTGCCCTTTTCTCATTCATCTATCAACTAGCTTCTAAGAAAAGAGAATATGGTTCATCCTTCGAAAATATTTCTCGACGAATAAATTTTTTAATACTTCCCAACTAGTGATGGTTTCGGAAAGCAATGAATAAAACCATTCACAAACATTTCCTTTTAGAGTTAAGATAAACAATCGACATGCAACATCATCTTCAACCACATTATAAATATCACAAGAACTATCAAACTTAATCAAATGTTTTTCTGCATAATCGGATGAATCATTTCCAGAGAACATAGGAAGCTTATCCATGGAAATATTTGGAAAGGGATGAACCTCTCCTTGCAAATTTAGGGGGCTTCTATGTAACTTATTTGTTCTTTGGAACCTTCTCCCTTTACTAGAACTTTAACAACTTTTGTCAAGTTTAAGGAAAATTAAGGAAAATGTCATCACAACATTAAATAAAATCTTTGGTAGAGTCATCATATATATCTTCTTGTAATTCTGGAACCTTTTTAGTGGAGTCGCTAGGGCATGTTTTTTAAAAATCCATAGTTTTAATAATGGAGTCGCCAAGGAGCTCATCCTCCTGAATATTATATGGTTCTTCAGTTCTATATATTTTTTCATAACTTACTTGTTGTTGGAACTTCAATAACATGTCTTCAATGCCACATTATGTTCCCTAAACGAGGTTTTCAAGAACCAGTTTCATCTTAGATCATTCGGCTAGAAATATGTAGATATTTTTCCAGGACTTAAACTAGCCAACTTCTAGTTTTTCAATAATATCTGATCCTAAAATAAAAGCATCATATTTGTTGAAAATGAATCTCTCCCCAGTATGAAGCTGCCAAAAAATATTTATCTTTAATTATATTCAGAGTCTTGAATATTATATCACAAGGATAAATCGTTCTATGTTCTTAGAGATTTGGTACTTCTCTTTGTTAATTAAAATATAGTAATATAACAAATTCTTGAGAGAGGAAAGTGTCTACTAGAATTACTATGATGGAAAAGAATCTCTCTCTTCTCTTCTCAAATGAATTTCACATCTTCTTTATAATCTTCTTCATCTTCTTGGAACCTTATGGTTAGAGTTTTTGCCTTTTTTTGCAATGAATTAAGATCCCTTTAGTAAATATGAACTTTGATATTCTTTCTCTCTCAATCAGGGTACACTTTAGATGCCATAACCTATTTTAGACAACTCATTTTTTCAAAATAATGCTTCCATCCACTTTAGTCAATGCACTATATTTTCATTTTTAGAATTATAACTCACATCATTCCATCCATGGAAACCATTTACAAAGTATTCTTCATGTATATATCTTTCCAAAGAGTTCTCATTTTCTCTCATTCTGACATCGAGAAACTCGCTATGGCTCCAGAAGATATATATAGATCAAATCGCTTGATCTATTCTCCGACGTTGTAAATCTAACCCCTTGATTTGAAAATCCACTTATTTATCCCACATGCATTGTTGGAGGGTATCTATAACATATTTGTAAATAATTCCAGTGTTTGTGTGAAGCATACAGAGCCATTGAACCTTTATGGAAGCTGTGAACGCATGTTAGTTTTGATCACCACCTTTATCACCTAGTCATCATGCCAAGTCATTGTCAAATCATCTGTGTCCAACCAATACCTTTTGAGTGTCACCTAGAAATAGGTGCATTTTAATGCCACATGTCATTGGGATGTGATAAATAAAAGGAAAGTAGAATAAACTAGATAATAAATATCATAGAAACACATTTAATACATCATAAATATCAAAAATAGAATTCACCTTGAAATAGGACAATGTGGAGGGAATAAACTTAGGATAATAAATAAAATAGGAACATGATGAATAATATAAATAATATCAGAAAATATAAATATGTAGAAATAGGGAAACGCATATGTAACTTAATAAAAATTATTTAATAAAAATGTCTAGGTGTTGCTCCTAGATTATGCATTCAAAATGTCAAAACAAATTAATTGTAAAACTCATTAAAATTAGCTAAGTCATGAGGGTGAAATTTGAGTAATGCAGAAATGTAGGTGAAAATTAAGGATTGCAAAAATGAGGGTTGTGGGAGGTCAAGGGATGGTTGAAGGGGGTCTCATGCATCCACATTCATGAAAAATTACTAAGTAAAGGAGTATAGATAGTAAAGAATATTGTAAATCCCATCTAAAGTTTCTAAAAAGTGCCATATTTTTTATTTTTATTTTATGATTTCTGTGCAGAGAAATGTACTAAGAAATCCAAGTTAAATTACAGTTCTGATTTTTTTAATAATATTTTATTAAGAAAACTAAGCAACAAATGAATTACAAATACTAAGAGACCCACATACTTATGCATGAATCAAAAACCAACTTCGAGAGAGTTGATCGAGACATGGTGCAGATGGACCAGACTCGCCAAAGGTATCATAATTTTGTTTTATTTTTAATGGAAAAATTAGATAACCATTGGTTTACGCGGATGTAATCCAATACTTTAAGCGGGTTCTCTCATCTGTTAATTCTTGACTACCTATGTAGAAATAAGGTGAACTTTCAACCATAGGTTAAAATTGCTACAATATTATCACCAACCATATTTATTTAGATAGGAACAAGGGAAGTTAACTAAAATTATCCCCTACGACCCAAAAAAAAATTTGAGCGAAATATTTAAACTAACCAAAAGGATGGCATGAATAGAATGGGTTTTTCTTTACACATCATTGAAAGACAATCTTCTGCTGGTTTAATTTTCTTAAATTTTTCTTGAAAATATATACTTTGGTCATTGTTTACTACTGAGCAAAATTAATAGACAACCCTTCTATTAGTTATTAAATAAGGATCAGGTCAAATTTATCAGAGGTCGAAAGGAATAAATTTTTGGCAAAACATCTTTATCAAAATTTATATAAGAACAAAATTTGATTAAGCAAAATCGTTTCTAATTAAATTGGAATTAAATATGAGAAACCCATTATGTCAAACTTAAATAAGAAATGAATCTATTTAGCAAAGATCAATGGTAATTAATAAATTTTAAAGGATTAATGTCACCTCATAAGGTTATTTATATTTTTTAAAACCCTATTGTCATACATTAATGAAGAATAAGAAATATTAAACAAATAGAGATCGATAGTGATCAAAAGGTTACGTCAAGAGGTATCTAAGGGTAAAAGTAATTCGTTTGTATGGATCACCTATACAACTAATAGATTTATTTCGACTTCTTGATGTGTGCTCATTCATCGATATGGTGTGAACCAGATATTAAAAATTCATTTCTAAATTTGTAGATATTCTATAACTTTTTGTTAACCCAGTTTTATTTCTATGAATATGGAAGTAAGAGATTTTATTTACCAGATCGAATAATAACTTGCAAATTGAAAATTGACACATAAAATAAAGAAAAGAAAGACAACAAGTTTCAAACTTTAATCGACTAGATTCAACTCTTTAATTAACAACTTTAAAGAAAAATTCCAATCTGTAAACCAAGTCAATAGTAGTTAAATTCAAAATTGCAATACAATAAATCAGACTTATCACAAATTTTTTAATTATTATAAAGTTGTTATTATTAAAAATATTCAATTACAAGTATGTATAGGGAATTTGAATGCTTTCTTTGTAAAAAATATTTATATAAACTAAATAAATAGAATTACCATCATCAAATGGAGAACATTGTCGACGTAAATTCATCATATGTTGTGTCGACCTTTCCAGAGCTACATCGACCTCTTCATAACTTCGTCAATCTTCATTAATCTTCGTTGGAGCTTGCCAATCATCGAAAAGACTCACCGGATACCTCCCAACCAACGACAAAGGGTACTCTTCTTCCCCAATGGCCCCTCGAGCCGCAAAATGGTTGTACATAACTCAACTCAAATATAACAATGTTTTACACACTTGCAAGCATGAGGTTCCCACATCAATACAACTCCACGCCCAACTTGCAAAATAGAATACTCACAAGACAGATAGTTGTTACGATGGCCATCCAAAAATAGGGAAATTGTTACCCTTTCCTTCTGTTGAACCCTTCCTTTTATAGATTAAAATCCAATTGACACACAAACCCACATGCACAATTTAAAATCTTAAAAATTTAATTAATTTAATTATTCACCCAGCCAAGTGTCACCCATGTACAAGTTTGCACTAGAAAATGTTAATTATTAATTTGTTTAAATCATTTAACCTTACCCAACTCTTGATTCTTCTTAATTTTCTCCCAAGAGTTCCCTAGATGTCCTCACTCAATCTCAAGTGAATACTTTTACTATCTTGTTAACTTGAATGGTTGTTCACTTAAATCAATTAGCACACCTTTTTTTAGTTTGTTGATTAAATTGAATTAAGACTCTTCACATTTACCCCCTTGTTTTGATTAGCTCTCACGAAATTAATGTTTCTTGTTTAATTAATTAATTTATTTATGACATGCACATATTTTCTCAACTTAGATTTTCTACAATATTCTAAAATTCAATTTTCACCTTTATGCCAAATTTACTAGATAAATCACATCTTAATTTTTTTAAATAATTTTTTATTCTTTTTCTTAGCACAGTTAAATTTAGCACATTTTTTGTAAGCACATATCTAAGTATTTTTACTGATAGCCTACCCTTAATTTAATTATCATTTTTATTTTTTCATAGACCTTTCAGTTTTTCTAAGAACACTAAGGGTGCCATGCATGCCCTTCCCTTTAGGATGTACTTGTGTACTCCAAGGATGCCATGCGTCATGCCCTTCAAGCATTCAAATTTGAATATTAGGAAGATGGTGCAACCTGTAGAGATCCTGATACTTCTATCATTGCACTATTTTCCGAAACTATTGGACAGTGAGGAATATGGTCTTCACCTTAATGCATGCCCCTCAATATACCTCGTGAGTGAATGAGTCCATGACCTACCTTCACGACATTGTGCAACCACTCGATCAAAATTTCCCTACATTTTTAAATTCTAACCATGGCCGGAGTGCTAGTACGTGGGATCATGGTCGTTGTCCCACCTGTCCCTATGGTATTGGTCTAGTTTCTATATAACCCCGTTACTCCTTTGTGAGTCATATCTACAAGTATGATCCATGTGCCTGCATACACTAACACATTTTCTTTCCAGTAATGATATAAATCAATCCAGTTACATAAACCAAATCATTAATTAAGTAGTACTCCTTGTCTCGGTCTAGAGTCTCGGATTCCTGTTGACGATACCCGTGTCAATGTATCATTATGTTTCCTATCACTCAAGAAAATTTTTAGAAAAATATGCAATTAATTATAATCAATATCATGTACATTTATTCACCAATCTCATGCAATTAATGTAACTATTTTCATATTTTAATTTAAACAATACAATGAAATAGAGTCAGAATGTCATCCTAACATTATTAACTAGGTCATTTACAAGCAAACACCCTCAAAGAATAAGTCTGGTTTTGAAAAAATAATCATATAAAATGAGGCACTACATACACCCCCTCTTAATTTAAACTTCATCCCAAGGTTTGAAAATAGGTAGGTAAATGGTTGACATATCTCAACTACATCCTCCCAAGTAGTGGAATTAGTATTAGAAGTATCCACTTATATTTTAAGTCACTACCCAAAAAAACATTTAAGCCGACAATTACTACAGTCCAATATGCATATTGGTTTGTTTTTTTATTCCCTATCATCTAACACTTGCAATATGACTCAGTTTATCACTATGATAAAGCTCTGCAATATACTTAAACATAAACATGAAACACATCATGGTTTCTTTTCCACCCCTCCGACAATAATTGTTATGCTTATCCTTGTTGCATCGACGCACTTGTTAGTTGTTGCATATTATGTTTGACAATAATAAATAATATCCCCCATGCTTAGGATCTATCAAAACAAGGTATCCTAATACTCAATCTGCTAGAATAATGCTTCTATGAATTCTACATGTGTCAAACAAGATACCCCTTTATCCCACCATCAAAATTATGCAAGCGTCCTTTCTATGAATATATTGATCTCATCTATAATGAGGGTAACAATTCATAATAACATTTTTACATTCATGACTCCTTGACACAATCTGTGTCATACTCTAAGTAAGGAAACATCATGTTTATCAACTACACAAATCTCTAAAAGATGAAATAATCCACAAGATAATGACCACACTTAAATTGACTAACTGCGTATCTCTGGAATCAAGTTGATGGGTAACAACTTTTTTCAAGCTCCATATATTGATTTACAAGGGATTAAGTTTGTTATCTTGATGACTTAAAGAGGAACTACTTTCCCTAATTCTAGATAAAATAGGTAATACATCTTCTCTCTTGATCCTTGAATATTTAAAGATGTTTCTAATCCAAATTTTTCTTATTAAGATAAACTAAATCATTATTGGTCTAGTTCTAATTTTAATCTTGGATAGACTGTATTACGACATGTAACACATGATTTTACATGGTACTATACGAATGTCCACTTTTCTTTACAATGCTACCAATTCTATGTTGTATAAGTAATTCCCTTTGAGGAAGTAACATTTAGTTACATTATTTGTAAGGTGTTGGTTGCTTATCTTAGTTATACCTTTAACATGATTTGACCCAGGTTCAGATCTACTGGGTATCCAACAAAGCCTCTAAAACTATCGACCCTCCTAATAAAACCACAAGGCGGCGCAACGCACAGAGTGCACTACGCAGTCTCACCCAAGATAGTTTTAATGGGTGATTTCAATGCTCAAATTCTTGTAGTCCAAGACTGAATGGGGATCTTTGAATTACGCGCTATGAATTCTATCTAATTATTAGAGAAATATACCTTCATTCTCATTCATGCATGTAGCATAATTAGATCCATTAATTCATTAATACATCATTCTAACACCTACTTATTGACAATAAAAGGGACACAAACATTCAATCACATAACAAAAGTGTTACTGTGGTTCACCCCCTCCTGGGCTACATCCATAAAGATCTGTCTCTCAAGATATTTTATTATGGCGGTTCCAAAACTACAGCGCCGCATGCTTTACAACTCATCCTCAGTCAGGTCGATATCTATTATGAGGCAGACTAGATCACACCAGGCTCCTCAGCCTGTGATCTAACCCTCAAGATCTACCCTTCTGACCCTCTACAACTCAACAACTTACAAGACTGGATCAAATTACATTCATGCTACAGAACAATTACTCCTTCTCATGCGAGTAACACTCAATAAGAAGAACCCCCACCTAGACCTCCTAGGTATCTATTTATATGTGTTTTTAGATCAACAACCATTACATTCTCTTACCAAAACCCTAACATAGTTATGTTTTCTTTCATGCTGGCCTTGCACGCTTTTCTCCTTTGCATGCACGTTTTCCTTTCGTCCACTTCTTTTCCTACCAACTGTCTTTCTTTCTCATCTTCTTGTGCATGCGTTCCTCACATGACTCCTTACCAACTGTATTTACTTCACATCATTCTTTTTCCCCAAAATGGGTCAGTGCCCAACAAAGGCTGAGTTTGAATTGAGTACTCACTACATGCCAAGTTTTATATTCTCTCTATCACAACTTGAAATTACCACAAGAAAATCATAGTTTAGTATACTTATCCAATATGTAATTATGAAACCTAGGTGATGGGCTCAAAAAACTAAATAATCAGATGCAAACAACCTTCACTACAAATTTTTTTATATAAATATCTGATCAGAATTATTGCATCACTAAGCTCGAGGTCTTCTATATAAATCAAGTTGAGGTAAGTCACACCTTGAGTCCTTTCAAAAAAGGTATTTTTCTATTGTTGTCAAAAATGACATTAATTGTATTATTTATTTATACTCCCAATTTTGGATCTTCCTTGTCATCATTTAATTTAAAAATTATTTCAAAGTCTTATATCATGTATCTTTTTTTTTGTCTTTGTGAATACCAAATAAATTTTATGTGTCTTAGCATTTTTCAAATTTCAATTGGCTCATTGTCCATAATTCCATATGTTATTTGTTCCTTCATAAGTGTCACATTCAAGATCTCATGAGTTTCTTGTACCATGTTGTCTTATCTCCCCGTAACTTCATGCTTCAATCCTAATTTCATGATCAAAATGATTTTAATCCACAATACCTAATCATTCTACTTGTCCAAACTATTATGGTCTCTTTTAGGTAATACTCCCTTATAGAAAACCATTCACCTTCTGACACTTAAACATGCATAACAATCATTATAAACAATGTATAGATTCTCCAGCATGGTTTGAGATAGGAATTCAAGTTCTTTACTCTCCTGGCTAGATACTGACTCTTTATTCTATACCAATATACATGCTTATATTCATCTCTTTACCCTAATTCCAATTCTTCAGGAACTTACATACATACTTCAGTTAATTTTTTAACATTTCTCTCTAGACCTATGTTCTTAAATATTACCCTCTCCTTTCAAGAACATGTATTAATGCTCATAGTTCTATAATGACACATACTTTCTTGATTATATTAGTTATATTTCTGATTTCTTTATTGTCCTTCATAACTTGTTATATGATCTTTGGTAATCTAATCCATCATAGGGTAGAAAACATGGAAGGTCATTTATTCCTCTAGACCATACCCTATTGTCCTAGTACATAATTAACAAAACTACTAGTGTAAATGAATTCCTTACACAATAACAATTTTTTCTACAATTGGGTGGGTTCATTAGGCCCTAGTATCATAACTTCGCTTTGGTACCATATGTAATGCCCGTCTAAAGTTTCCAAAAAATTCCATATTTATTTTATTTTATTTTATGTTTTATGTGCAGAGCAATATCTTGAGCAATCCAAGTTAAATTACAATCCTGATTGTATATATATATATATATATATATATAAGCAAACCGAGCAACAAATGAATTACAGAGACTAAGTGACCCACAAAATTATGCATGAATAAAAAACCAGCTTCAAGAGAGTTGATCGAGACATGGTGTAGATGGACCAGACTTGCCAAAGGTGTAATAATTTTATTTTATTTTTAATGGAGCAACTATCTAACCATTGGTTTAAATGGATGTAATCCAATACTTTAAGTGGGTTCTCTCATCCATTAATTCTTGACTCCCTATGCAACAATAAGGTGAAATTCCAACCGTAGGTTAAAACTACTACAATATTATCTCTAGCTCCTAAACCTAGAAAATTGAGTGAAAATATTTATGTTGGATTACTGAGAGGGAGGGGTGAATCAGTAATAGAGAATTTTAATCCTTTTTAACCACAATATGCAAGTTTTATGTCAATGTAGAATTATCATCCAATAGTTGTAGAGTAAATAAACAATGAACAAATGAGCAATCATACACATACACATTACACCCGTGTTTTTACGTGGAAACCCAAAGCGGGAGAAAACCACAAAATTCTTTTTCTTATATGTCTTTAAGAATTACAATCATTGGAAGGACCAACTTCCTTTGTTTTCTAGCTGCAATTGGAAGAAGGCTCCAACCCCCTAATTTCTTAGGCTACAACCTGAGGGAGCCCCAAATCCCCATTTCTTTGGCTACAACCACAAGGAGGCTACGACCCCCTATGTTCTACGACTACAACCAGAAGGTGGATACAAAAAATTGTCCTTTCCCCGTCCAACCGGCATGATGTAGAAGTAGAATGATGGAACCACTGTCACACTATCACTATGAGATATACTCCTATAAACATGTACCAATAAACCTATACCAAACAACCTATACCAATAACCTGAACCATGCATCAACCATGCATCAACCTGTACCTCAACCTGTAATCAACCTATACCATAAAAAAGTGCATCAACCATGCACCAACCTGTAATAAGTCTATACCATAAAAAAGTGCATTAACCATGCACCAACCTATATCTCAACCTGTACCATCAACTAGTGCATCAACCATGCACCAAATATGTACCAATGATGCATCAAATACACATAAATTATGACTCATCAAGATGTACCAACATCATCAACTATACACCTCATGTATGTGAAAAATAATCAACTACTTGTTTCAACCATGTACCCAACATGTACCTCAACCAAAATCCCTCATCAATTTCATCATCCAAATCTGATTTGTAACTCTGTAATAGACCTGGTGTATATGATCACACACCTTGTTGAATTTTTGTTTATTCTAGAGAGAGAACTTGTAGAGCGTGCCCTGCACATAATATTTGTTGTATGGATCTAAAAATTGTACACAAAATACTATAGTCTGTAATATAACCAATATATTTTGTCTTACTGAAATTGGATCTGTTATGAATAAGTTATGACATTTTTACCCAAAACACATGTTTTAGACTAGTTTCAGGACTAGCCACAAAACCTATTTTCCACGGCGTGTAATTCCAAAAATACACTGACCCACAAGCTGAAATTTGTATCAAAACTACTTGGATATGTTTCCTCAATGGCCTCCGAATTTCACGGTCTGGATCATTCTATAAAAAACATTATTTTGAAAATGGTGATATGACCTATAAATAACATACCTTAGAAAGCATCATCAAAATAATTTATCCTCCCTTGAATTTCGACCTTCTTTACTTCACCTTCCCTCTGAATTTAGGCTTAGATATCATTTGGTTACCTCAGTCACATGTAGATATTCAATATACTCAAGTGTGATTAAAATGAGAGAGCCTTTTCTCTTATTTATACTTTCATGTAGCTTCCTCAAGGGGTTACCTTTTAACCATCTTAACCCACTTTCCTTATTTTAGGGTTAACCCACTTCTAACCACTTGTCTACTTAGTAATTTCTCCAATAAATTTATTATTTAAATAATTTATTTTGTATTCACTTTGACTTATAGTACACTCATCACTTCACTTTATTATTTACCTTCTAAAATCTCTTAAATTACACATGAGGGTTCTCCAACTTCACATGGCCATAAATCTCTAACCGTGAGGAGTTATGTGACGTTCCACATACCACCGAAAATGGAATGACATGTAATATCCATCTAGAATATTCTTACCTACAAATATATCAAAACTCATACCATTATCCATCAAACAAGCTTGGGTCCATTACCCAAAACTTTCTCCAACTTCGCATGGCCCTAACTCTCTAACTGTGAGGAATTATGCGGCGCTCCACATACCACCAGAAATGACATGACATGTAGTATCCGTATGGAATAGTATTACCTGAAAATATATCAAAATCCATACCATTATCCATCAAACAAACTTGGGTCCATTACCCAAACCTTTGTGCTACCAGAATTTTCTACCAGACTTACTTTAAGGGTTGACATCAATGAAAACCAACCGAAATAATCAACAATATCCCCCTTTAGCATTGATGGAAACACCATGATGCAATATTGAATTCATATCACTCATGCTCCCCATGTGACCATCAATCCCCCTGAAACCATGACTATGTGCTCTTTCTCCAGGCATTTACCTTTGCATCTGATAAATCCCTTCCCCTTTGTAATCAATGGCAAATGTATCTTTCCATCTAGGACTTCTCCCCTTAACTGAACTATCCATGGGGATACTCCCCCTGAATGAAATCTTCCTAAAACCGGTCTCCCAACCTGAACTATCCTCTATGTGGTGCTTCCTCGTGTAGATCTAAGACATATAAGATAATCATTCAAAGACATTCATTTTGGAGTAGAAATTACTCCGAGTCTCTAGCAAAGATACTCAAAGGATTCTCTTGGAAGCGGTTTTGTAAATATGTTTTCCACTTGTTCTTTTGTGCCCACATATTCAACTCTGATGTTCTTCTCTACAACCTGTTCCCATAGAAAGTGATACTTTATTGGAATGTGCTTTATCTTGGAGTGTATCATCGGGTTCTTTGAGATACTGATGGTGCTTATATTATCACAATATATTGGAATGGGATCATCATACTCAACCTATATATCTGTCAAAGTTTGTTTAATCCATAGAACCCGTGTACAACATGTTGTTCTTGCAATATACTCTGCCTCGACTGTAGGTAAGGATACTGATGATTTTTTCTTGCTTAACCATGATACTAAACACTCACCCAAGTAGAACATCGCTCCACTGGTTCTTCGTCGGTCATCAATGCAACCTACCCAATCTACATCTATGTAGGCAATAATTGATAGATCCTTTCCTTTTGGATACCATAATCCAAACTCTTATGTTCCTTTGAGATATCTGAAAATCCTCTTCACTGCTAATACATGTGATTCCTTTGGTGCTGCTTGAAATCAGGCCACCTACCCAATTGCCTGCGTTCAATCTGGTTTGGATGTTGTCACATATAGTAAGCTACCAATCATTGACATGTATTGCCTTTGGTATGTAGACTTTGAATCATCATCTTTTCTCAACTTGTAATTGGTTTGCATAGGAGTGGTAACTGGTTTGCAACCTTCCATTCTGAGCTTCTTTAACATTTCTCTGATATACTTAGTTTGAGAAATAAAAATTCCTTGGTTGATTTGACGTATCCGAAGACCCAGAAAGAAGGATAGTTCTCCAAGTAATGACATTTCAAATTCATTATGCATATCCTTTGCACATTTTTGGCTTAACCTGTCGTTAGTACTTCCAAAACAATATCATCAACATAAATTTCAATTAATAAAATACTACCTTGAGTTACCTTGATGTAGATTTTGTTGTTTGCACTTCCTTTCCATATTTCGTAGGGAGTTTTGTCATTGTTGTTTATGAGGATTACTTTGTTTTGAATGTGAACTATTGTATGCACTGCATGTGTCCAAAAAATATCTTTCAATTTGGAATCCATTAGCATTGTTCGAGCCATTTGCTATGTAATTATCATCCATTGTGATAATGTTCCTTTGTCTTTGAACCAATCTATAATCCAATATATGAATCCATGCTCTCGTCCACTGTCAGAAACCTATCCAAACCTGCTAAGTGTTCTTACGAATCCATTTCTGTCCATACTGTCGAATACTCTACTTGCGCAAATGTCCATAATGATGACCCATTTATCACTATACTATCATGAAGTCTTGATTAATCTATCAAACTGTACTTTTGCTAACTGACTCCTCTGAATCTATCTTCTCAAACTTTGCAAGCTTCTCTAAGGATGGTTCTTTGGTCTGTCACGGCTATTGCATAGACTCCCCCTATTTAATATTTATATTATCTGGGAGTCTCTAAGCCAGATGGCTCAGAACAATTCCTTCTCTTATGTGTATTCATCACCATCTTCATTGGTAGATTCATTATCTCTCTGACCTATGAATTCTTTCTTTCTATCCGTGGATTCATCTTTCACTCCAATGATTGAAAGTAAAATCTCTTGAACATGTTCCTTATTTACTTTTCCTTCATTTCTTTCAATTATTTTCCAAACCTTTCTGTATCTGACATCTTTATTTTTCTTTGTAGAATTTTCTTCATCTCCTTTTATTGCCAATCTTGCGAACTCTGGTACCTGGTCTTTGCTCACCTGTTCTTCCTATTTTCTTATCCATAATTTCTTATATATGATATCAATGTTCTCTTTCATGGAAGTATCGATCATGCTTCTACAATCACTAGCTATGTGTCCATAGTTATGGCATTTTTAACACTCAATGTTACATGTGGCCACATAGGAACTTCTTGCTTGAACATTTCTTTTATAATCCCTGCAATCTGCAACCTTATGTCCAAAATTAGTACAATAAAAGCAATGACCATAAAATAAATTTGCATACCTGGGAGTGAAAGATCTTCTTTGTGGTGTAGTC
>SNQJ01S0126537.1:14037-40366 GCA_010110895.2 Picea sitchensis
TGAGGAGTTTTATCCTTCCATAAGGATTAATATATGGTGTTACCCTACCTCAAGGGTTTTCTCTATTTCTTGTGTTCATGTTATAGTGAATGGTTTATGGTTTATTCTTGGTATTATTGAATTATATTTTGTATTCAAGTATTTGGTTCTTAACACTATTAGAACGCCTCTCCTTAACTATCACATTTAAGTTTGGCGCATCCAATCTTCAAAAAAATTTAAACAATGTATCATGTGCTCAAAATGTGTTGTGGTTGCCCCACGCTCGGTTGACATTGGAAATGCTCCTACATCATACTCCCTCACTTGAAAATTTTCATGGGCTCCTATGCATGAGCTCTCACATGGTCTGTCCATGCTTTTGAATCTCTATTTAGCTGACATCTTCAACTAGATGTCCTTTCCACTTGACCAAGTATTCAAAGTATTCCCTTCGTCTGGTCTTCTTGCCTACCCTTTTGTCTAGTATGCGCTCCATCTACGGATTTTCTGCAATTGGCATCTACTTTTTCCACTGAACCTCTGACTATTCATCATTTGTTCTTGCTTCCTCATATTTGTATGGGTACAAATATGAGACATTGAATATCGGAGAAATTCCAATCCCATCGGGTAATTCAATCTCATAAGCATTTTCCCCAAATTTCTTCAAGATCTTACACGGTCCAATCTTCTTCATCTCCAGTTTATTATATGTTCCCATCGGGAACCTTTCCTTTATCAGATGTGCCAGAATCAAATCACCAACCTCAAACTAAATTTGTCTCCTGTGTTGATCTGCTCTTCGCTTATACTTCTGGCTTGAATTCTGTAAACGCTCCTTCACCTGGCTGTGAAGTTCCTTCATCGCCTCTACAAAATCTTTTGCACTAGCACTCCTAGTCGCATTCTATTCTGAATCTCTTAATTCAGAAATTCCCCTTGGCTATATGCCATAGACAATCTAAAATGGAATCTTCTTTGTGCTTCTGTTAACTGAGTTGTTATAAGAAAACTCTGCCTGTGGTAAATGTTGTCCCACTGACTGTGGTGTTCTGTCACCAGGCTTCTCAGCAAGTCTCCCAGACTTTTGTTTACCACTTCTGTTTGTCCATCCATCTGAGGATAATAAGCTAAAATGAATGATAAATTTATTCCCATCTTCTTCCATAAGGGTCTCCAGAAGTGTCCCACGAACTTAGTGTCTCGATCTGAAACTATGCTCCTTGGTAAGCCGTGAAGTCAAATGACTTCTTTGAAAAACAAATTTGCAATGTGAGTTGCGTCACTAGTTTTCTGACATGGAATGAAGTGTGCCATATTGGAAAATCTATCCACCACCACAAAGATTGAGTCAAATCCTCTTTGTGTTATTGGAAAACCCAATATAAAATCCATGCTGACTGCATCCCACGGCCTCTCAGGTATGGGCAATGGTTGATAAAACCCTGCATTCTGCTTCTTTCCCTTTGAATGCTGACAAATTCTGCATCTGTCCATGAATCTCTTGACATCTGCTCGCATTCCTGGAAAAAAATAGGACTCATTCAATTTTGCGAACGTCTTGTTGTGACCAAAGTGTCCTGCTAATCCACCACTATGTTTCTCTTTCAACAAATTCTCTCTCATGGAGCATTTTGGAATACAAAGTTGATTACCCTTAAATAGTAATCCCTCCTGGATCATGTATTATGTCCATTGACTTCTGTCTCCGAGGATTGAATTCTCAACTGCTTCATATGCCTCCTTGAAATCCGGATCATCCTTGTACATGTCTCTGAGTTCATCAAAACCCAATGTTTTGACTTTGAACTCCTGCAATAGAAAACACTTCCTGCTCAAAGCATCAACAACTTTCTTAGCAGTTCCAGAAATATGTTTAATCACAAAAGTGAAATTTTGCATATATTCAACCCATTTAACATGTCTTTGATTCAACTTTTCTTGTTGAGTCACAAACTGCAGTGCATGATTATCACTGTATAAGACAAACTCTTTGGGAATCAAGTAATGCCTCCATTTCTTCAATGCCTGGATGATAGCATAGAACTCCTTGTCGTATGTGGAGTACTTCACCTTTGCTTCATTCAGATTCTCTCTGAAGTATGCTATCGGCCTATCCTCTTGACTCAGTACTGGCCCTATGGAAAATCCACTTGCATCGCATTTCACCTGAAATGTCTTTTTGAAATCTGGTAACACAAGAATTGGTTGCTCCATGATCTTCCTCTTCAACAGATTAAAACTCTTCTCAGCCTCTTCTGTCCAGTGAAAAGACTTGTGTCTTTTCTTCACTCTATCCATCATCGGTGCACTAATTCCACTGAAATTCCTGATGAACTTTCCGTAGAAACTAGCTAATCCGTGAAATCTCCTCACCTCGAATATACTCTTCGGTGATGGCCAATTCTTGATTACCTCCACCTTATCTGGATCCATCTTCAACTCATCTACATAAATAAAAAATCCCAAGTAAATGAGATCTGTCTTCATGAATGAGGATTTCCTCATGTTTATCAGCAACTTCTCTTGCTGTAATATCTTCATCACAGTATCCAAGTGTTTCAAATGCTCTGCCTTTGTTTTACTGAAAACCAGTATGTCATCCAGATACACAATGACAAATTTCTCAATGAATTCCTTCAGGACTTCATTCATCAACCTCATAAAGGTACCTGGTGCATTTGTTAAGCCAAACGACATAAAAATACATTCATACAACCATTCGTTAGTCTTGAAGGTTGTTTTCCATTCATCACCTTCCCTCATACAAATCTGGTGATATCCACTTTTCAAATCATTCTTCGAAAAATATTTTTCTCCACTTAAGCAATCCATCAGATCATCCATCCTTGGCAATGGAAATCTATACCTGATGGTTATATTGTTAATTTCTCTTGAATCAGTACACATCCTCTAGCCTCCATCTTTCTTTGGACTGAGTACTGTTGGAACAACACATGGGCTCAAGCTTTCTCTAACCAACCCTTTGTCCAACAAATCCTGGACTTGTCTTTTGACCTCTTCATTCTTTTGCAGCGTCAGTCTGTATGCGGCTTTGTTTGGAAAACTGGCTCTAGGTATGAGATCAATATGATGACTCACACTTCTGATTGGTGGTAATGAGCGAGGTAGTTCTTCCACTACTATGTCAGCGAAATCTTGCAATAGTTCCTGAACCTCTTCTGGTAAATCATCCACTCTTGTGTTGGTCAATACAATTCTTGGTTTCATGACTACAATGAATTGTGGTTCCTCCTTCTTCTTGACCTCGTTAAAGAGTTATTTCCCACTCATGAGAAGTACAGTGTTAATTACTTCAGGTTTCACTTCCTTATCTTTGATTGGAAGCAACATATGAGTTCTCCCATTCTTTTCTAGGGTGTATGTGTTCATCCTCCCATCATGAATCACATTTCTGTCATATTGCCACGGTATACCCAGCAATAAATGAAAAACATCCATAGGAATAACATCGCAGAGTATCTTATCATTATATCCTCCTATCTTAAATTCAACTCAACATTGTTTAGTGACATTTACCTGATGTCCCTTTTGTAACCATGAAACTCTATATGGACTTGGATGTTCAATTGTCTCTAGCTCCAACTTTTCTACCATCCCTGTTGAAACGAGATTGTTTGTGCTACCACTATCCACAATGACCTTGCATACCATGTCCTTGGTTTTGAAAGCAGTTCGAAAAAGTCTGTTCCTTTGTACCAGACTCTCCACCTCTTTCTCTGGTGTCAAAAGAACTTTTTGCATCATCAACAATCTTCCACCTTCAGCATCCTCTGCCTCAGCATTCTGCCTTTATGCTTCAGTGATGTGAGTCTCTTCACTCTCTTTCTTTTTATCTAGACAGTCATAAGATTTGTGTCCATTCTTTCCACACATGAAGCATTTTATTACTCCACCTCTTCCTCTTCCTCTACCTCTAGTATGAGGAAAAATATTATTATCAACATAATCTCCTCTTTGTTCAGTATGTTTCCCTCTCTATTCAGCATATTGTCCTCGCTGTGAGGTTCCACCCCTTTCAGTTCGAGCCTGACATTTCTTCCAGTCGTCCTTGGGCTTCTGATTTTTATCTTGGACAACTGATTTTCCCTTGGCTTGACTTCTGCCTCGGCCTCTTTGACCCTGTTTTTGACTCAGTTTCTCTTCAGCCTTTAGAGCCACCTGATAAGCATCTTCCACCATTCAGATGGTTACCATGATCATCTCATCCTGAATGTCATATCTCAGGCCATTCAGGTATCTGGCAAATTTTTTATCATCGCTCTCCTGATGACCTGCCCTGATGTTTAGCCTATAGAATTCTTCAATGTATTCATTCACTGTCATCAGCTTCTATCTCAGGTTTTGCATCCTCCTAAACAGAGTGATCTGGTAATCTCTGGGGATGAATTTTTCCTTCATCTTCACGATCATTCGATCCCAACTCTTGATTTTCTTCTTGCCTTTGCAGTGTCTATCATATTGTAGTTCATCCCACCACAATGTTGCAAGTCCTTTTAGTCTCATGACAGCATGTCTGACCTTCTTGTCTTCCTCGACATATTTGTAGTCGAAGTAAGTGTCCAGAGCTCTAATCCAGTTTAGAAGCTCTTCAACATCTAGGTTTCCCTCATAAACTGGAATGTCCATTTTTTCCCTGGCACCCATTCTTCAAATAGCCCTAATCAAACGTTCGTTCGCTACATCTTCAGCTGCAACTTCTTCTTCTTCATGTTCAACTTCCACTTCGCTTTCAGAATCACCAAGATCCCCAATACTGACTGTGTGTCTCTTTGTTGTCTCCATGTCCTCAAGTCTAGCGCGTAAATCCCACATTTCCCTTTCCATGGTTGGGTCAGGCATCTGCCTACCTCTTCTTCTTGGTATTTCCCTTTCCTCTGGTGGATCGGGTATTTGCATGTCCCTTCTTCTTGGAGGCATGGTAAAATTTTGTTTCCTCTACTACAGAAGGAAAAGAAACCTTTCTGTGCTTTGATACTACACCTGACGCAGGCTATCACCCTCTGCCTCAGTAAAGGCCTCTGTGCTGACCTCCCGATCTTAAGGATCGTTCAAATTTTTCCCTCGAGCCAGAGTGGCTCCTTCGATTCTCCATTGGAATCTCTATTAAAACTGACCCACAGGTCTTTTCTGCTCCTTGCAGCCTCTAGGTCCGATCGCTTTTCCGTTCACAATAGAAAAATAAAATTTTGGGCTTCGGGGTTTCACAATCCCCGATGTCGCAAGCCTTTTCCTTCCCGATTTCCCAATCTTCAATATCCTGAGATGATTCAACTTCTGCTAGTCCCCTGGGCTAGAATTTTGGGTCCATATGACCTCCCTTTTATATGACCGTAGTCCTAGCTCCTTTCAGGATTTTGGGGTTTCAAATGCCGAAATGCATTTGCCCTCAATTCTTCCGATCTCTTGAACTCCGATCTCATGATATGACTTCCTTTTTGGGACTTTCCCCGAAAGTCAAGATTGTTTCCACGCGTCCTCAAAAATGGACGGTCCACATCACTTTGTAATTTCGGGAAAACAATGCCTTTGGGTTCTTTCCCACGGGACTCCTGGAATTCCGATTCCCGACCTCCCGTTATGACAAGATGACGTCAGCTAGACCCCATAATGGAGCTTTCCTCCTTATCGGGATTTTGGACTTCGCAGTTCTAAAATGTAAGTGTTTCCTGTCTTTAGGATTCGCGAAACGTTGAATCCTGACTTCTTGGATTTTCGACATGTGTTCCAAATGGATGGACGGTTCAGATCAAACCTCGGACTTCACCAAATGCAAAGTAAAAAATGCTCACTTATGTGAGTCCCGGTGCTTGGATCTCCGAATTAGATGATCGCACGACACACATCCTTCCTTAGATCCATGGCTATAATCCTTTTGTTGTTTGGAGACTCAAAAGGTCTCGGACTCTTTCTCTCTAGACTTCCAAGATGCCGATGGCTCTCGATTCCTACCACATGTCCCAACAGATGGACAGTTCTGATTTGTTTCGGGGTTTTCACTATGGATTTAGTCGATCTCTTGTCCACAAAACTTCTGATATTCCAAACTCCGATGCCTCGATACCCTGATACCTTTCGGGACCTTTGCTCGACTTGAGAGGGTTTAAACCCCGTGCAACTCCTGTCAGATCGGATGGATGATGGGTATCTAAGTGAATATCCAACGGTTCACAACCCAGTCATAACCTCCTCGCTTCTTTGTCAGATCGGGCGGTTGACGGGATTTTGCTAATTCTCTACAGAGAATTTCGACCGTCTGTTCCTTCCCTCTAACGATTTCTGTGAAGTGAACCAAGGATTCTTCCCCGGACTTATCCACCTATGGCACAAACTTTCGATGCCTTCTAATCACTCAATATGCACCAACTCCTTGTACTTCCTTCAACATTTTCAAAGGCTTTATCCTTCCTGAGCTTTCTCACAACTTCGAGTCTTAAAGAAGACCCTTGCACGCACTCCTTGCGGCAACCTCCAAACACTTGAAGTGTTGAACGCTCTTCGACCTCGCGCACACTCTGCAACAACGATCTCTCAGTACTTTAATCAGGTTCGAAACTCTAAGATTTGCCTTGTTCTACGTGCTTCTTGCACGCTCCTGTGCCTAACTGCAGCTCTGTGTGAATGAGAACAAAAGCTATCTAGTCTGAGCTTTCAGAGACAACCCTCTGAACACCTTGTCAACGCACTCCTTGCAGACAATTTTACTACACTCCTTGCAGGAACTCTTGCTTAGATAGAGAAACAATTGAAACTCATTCTTCTTACTCTCTCTCTCTCTCTCTTAGATTTCAAACATTCAACAAGAAATCATTCATACATAGCATAAAATAAAATGTACAACAGAAAGAGTAAAGCATTCATGAGCATAACATTCAAATATGCATACACATAGAATATATGAACACCATGAGTCTAAATTACAACTTCCTCATATTAGTTTAGAACTTCTGTACATGGAGTCTGCTACACAACTCTCTCTATTCCTCCTCTATGTTCTCCTACTCTTCATCATAATGTTACAATACACAATGAGGGTGTCTATATTCCATTTTCCCTCTCTCATTCTAAACTGTCTAATCTATGCATTAAAGCTACCTACTAACATAAATGCTTTCTTAGTCCTTCAGATGAGAGTGGGTTGCTCAAGGTCTGATTACAATCTATTAGTACGCCTACTATCACATTTAAGTTTGGTGCATCCAATCTTCAAAAAAATTTAAATAATGTATCATGTGCTCAAAATGTGTTGTGGTTGCCCCACGCTCGCTTGACGTTGGCAATGATCCTGCATCATTTTCTTCCTTTTATTTTAGTTGGCCTCTCACCACTTCTTCTTTCCTTTTTGCCTCTTCTAGTTGATTCTTTAGGATGATAAATATTTTTTTTTGTTTCATCAAGATCATGATCCTTGTTTTCATATTTCTGCAATTTATATTTATTATTTTTATTCTTTCTCTCAAGTCTGTGTATTTATTCTAAGGCACTAGCAATTTAAATAAATTTTACTTTAAATAAGCATAAGATACCTTTTACTTTAAATAAGAATTCATCAATCATTAATTAACTTAAAAAAAATAAATGCATGTAAACTCAATTCAAAGTGCACAAATTTTAATTTGGAAACCCTTGTGGGAGAAAACCACAAAAAATTATCTTCATAAATGTCTATAGGCACCAACCTATTGTTACAAATCTTGTAGGCACAAACCTACTAGAGACACCAACCTCCTCAGCTGAGCACCAACTCAACAAGATATTGTGTAGGAACCAACCTATTGGAGACAGCAATCTCAGCAGCTGAGCACGAACTCAGTAAGGCATGTATAAGTATCAATCTAATATATTCATACACAAAGTACTTTTGACTTCACTTGTATGCTTCATACTTCATGCATTTCAAAACATGATCATACCCTTAAATTTCATGCTTCAATTCCTTTCCTTGCTTCATACCCCAGACATAGCTTCAAACCCTAGTCAGATTGATCCTTCATTCCCTAATGAACATCATAAAATAATTCTTAGAATATAATTCTAGACTGCAACATCCTAACCTCAAAACAATGCACTTTACAACATCATAGACCTTAGTCATGTTATCACATAGAGTTGTGGGGGGAATAAAAAATTCATTTTAATCTTTTTTCTTTGAGTCATAGGTTCTTTGTAGTTCTATGTTATCTTCCTAGATTCATTTTTCAATATTCAAATTGTCTTTATAAACCCAAGTCAATTTAGCCTTAGTCTAGGATCTTCTGGCTGTGTCCTGGGTCGAGTTTTAGTCATCATGACAAGGAGTGTAATTTTTCATTAGTCGCAACCTTCTAATCAACATCATCACCTTGAACTTTCACTTCCATAAGCTGTGTGAATTATCTCTAGCTCTTACTTTACCCGTTCATGCTCTCAAATTGGTTTGTGTTTTGAGCACTGCCAACTCACTAGGAGAGTTCACAACACACTCAAAGTACCCCCTTTATTCAAAATAATCATTTACTTTATGACATGAAAAGGGTTTTTATTGTTTTCAAGGTTTATCTCTAACAAATTATAGGGATCATAAATATAGATACCCTAATTGTTTCCTTGAATCACTCAAAATCAAATTTTGGACCAGGCACTACAAACTGGCTGCAAAGGATAGTTGGCGGTTAGACCACTTGTAGGAATCCCTGTGAAAATCAGAAGGTATCAACATTCAACTCTAGGTTACCAGGTACTCTATGAACTTGTCCACCTTTATTTAAGGTCTGGAAAGGGCTAAGTGGTTGTTTCTCTTTGTGACACTGCAAACTAATGATTGGCACTACGAACTGTCTCATTGATCTGTTAACAAGCTCCAAAACTCCCTCCTTGCGCTTTGAATATTATCCCTTGAAGCCATAAGAATCCCTGTGTTTAGGATACCTTTTCCATTAATCCTTTTCATATGCATCACTTATCCCACACATATTTTCCAAAACCCTTGCTCGGGCACTATGAACTATGTGCAGTCAACCAGTGCTGCGAACTCTCTGTTCCAGCACCCTCTACAAAAAAACGTATTTTGCAAACTCATCAGTTGTTCACACTCCTGGTTGATTTGAAGTATGAAGTTAACCCCACTGGTAGCCAATTTGAGTCCTACTTAGAAGCATTATCATCGTGAGAAGTCTTTTTGGCCTTTTTCTCATATTTTCCAATGGTCATTTCCCCTGCTTATCTGTTTCACCTGTAGGTAATCATTCAAGTATTGTGATAAAGTTTTCCTAGCTAGTCTTAATGGATAATCAACAAAAGAAGGCTCACAAAGGAGGCGGAATTGTGAGGATAGAGCCTTATGATATGCAGTTTTTTTTTGTGGAACGCCTGATCAGGGAGGTCTTCTAAATAGTGGGCTGCATTAATTTTTGTCAGAAAATGCAGAGGGGGCACCTAGAGGTGGCTAGGGAATTCGCACTGAACTTTGATGGAACCAAGAACAAGGTTGGGATATTGGAATATAAGGTATCTGAAATGACCATATCAATAACCACTAGGATACCTAATACTAGGGAGAGATGCTTCAAGGACATGACCTTAAATGCATCATTCTCCAAAGAATTCCTCAAACCAAAATACCAAGGAGACAATTTATCAAAAGGAGTTCCCATAAACCATATGTTGGAGGGTTTTTATAATATATTGAAGGTGATTCAGAGATAATTTACATGTGAAAGGAGATTTAACATGATCTATCAATACCATATAAGGCTACTGCTACACTTCACAGGGAAAGATGCTATGAATCTTCCTTTCTATTTGTTTAGAAGTATTGGAAAAATATATGATAGGGTACAGGATAAATCTAAGGAATTTGATACAAGTGTTTTCCATTCAGGACTGATAAAGATGATGGTGATGGAGGAATTAAGAAGGAAAAACATTGACTGGGAGGAATTCATTACTTCTTCACACTTTCATCTAAATATTGCTCCTACTCCACATTCTAAGGTACAAATCCCTCTTTAGGTTGACAAGACTGTACATTCAGGGATGAACAAGAAAAGGAAGAGAATTAGGACTGTTAAAGATGATAAAGAAACAAAGAAACATGAATAAGAAGGAGGACCTTCTCAGTCTACAAAAAGAGAGGTTCCACCTTTTTGAGCTCCCAGTCCAGTAGAGTCTCCTTCAACTAAAGCTACAAGTTTGAAAGAAAGGAAGATGGTGTTTACTTCACCTAGTGCAGCTGACAAGGTCAAAGCTATGATGCCTCTTAATAGAGCAGCAACCAAACAAGAGATCTCTGTGAAAGAGGATGAAGTAAGAGATTCAGACTAGAGGAAAGGTAAATCCATAGCTACTGAGAATCCTATTGAAATCATTGATACCACCACTCCTCAAAAGGAGAGAAACCATACTTTTAAGAGGCTCAATAGATAACTTAAAGGGGTAAGGGATGGAATTGATAATATGAAAAGGGAGGAGTTGGTTGAAAGGAAGAATCTTAATGGACTCATGGAAATGTATCATGAAACTATTGAAAAGGAAAAAATTATAGCTAAAAGGTTTTGACCCTTCCATAGGTAGATCATAAACTTATACAGACAAAACAAACCCTACCAAGCTCAGATCAGAAAGCTAAAGTCGAAGCTGCAACCCTTTAAAGAGGAACTGGCCAAGATAAATTTGTATGTGTTGGCCAAAGTTGTAACCAGGAGGATCTCTAGAGTTAGAAAATGAAAAAGAGTAAATACCTTAAAGTAGTATCAGTTTTAAACAATTCATGTTTATGCATTTTGATTTTTGAAAATAGTGATGCCTATGAACTATGTTTTCCACTCATATACCAGATCATGATTTTTCACAACATTTTTAGCCAAGGAGATAATTTTTTAAATGTTTTGGGCCCTGTTAAATATGTTAAGAAGCTACAGGAAAGTTCACAGTGCCTGGCGTTGCGAACTAGCTAATGAAGTCAAGCACTGCAAGCTAACTAATATAGAATAGCGTTGCAGACTATGCTGTAAACTCCTATTCCAGAGGTTTTCAAGGAATCAGCGGTTTTCATATGGGTATATGAGTATATGAAAATTGTCGGAAGGTTAGTTTAAATATGGAGGGACACTTGACAAGAGAAGATGCGCTCAAGGGACACTTCATCAAGCATATTAAAGATGTTGAGGAATTTGCCAACATTAGCCTAGTTTTTAGCAGTTTGTTATTTTTTTTTGAACAACTATAGTTACTCCACCTTCAGGCGTGGGAATCCTATGCAAGAGGGGGAATTCGAATTGTAAGGCTGTCATTGACAACCTCGATTATAATATAGGCATTGTAAATCATTGAGAAGGTTCAAATGGTTGAGATGAGATTGACTTTGTAATATTGTGAATATAAAAGATCCATATCTGGATTTTGTGTATTAGACCTGAGAATTTTTTACTAATAGAAATCGGCTTCTTTCCTGTCATCCTAATTATGTATTAATTTGATTTTATTGTCTTTTGGATACTTCAATTGATCTATTTTATCTGTATTACAATGAAGGTTTTGTTGTGATGTTGTTATAATTTTATCAGAGTTTATCTTTTAATTAAAAGAAGTTCTTGTGTCAAAAGGTTTTCTTCATATGTCTGCTAGTATTTCCTGATGTGAGTAGTAGAGATATTTCACTTTCCTCACTAAAGTCTTCCATATATCCATATTACTCTTTAAACACTGATCCAAGTTAGCCAAGACCTCATTTGTTGATGCATTTTATCTAGAACTTTCTTTGATTTACACTATTTTGCTGAGTTTTGATCCATTTGAAATCTTATCATAAAAGTTACCTTAAAACCTACTGATGGGTGTTGAGCTTACACTTTAGCAGTCAAAGTGTGACTCTCAATGCTAGCAATTCCTTCATAGCACATGCTTAAAACTCCAATAAAAATTCTCTTGTGCATCTTTAGATCCCAATAATAGTCCCTAGATCATCTTGCGCACCTTAGATCTATTTTTTGCACTTGTACTTGCTCTTGTTGCTTCGATGATCTTCAAATGCACACATATATCCTATATTTATATTGTTTCTACATTCACTTACAGGGTCGACTTATAAAATTGGCTGGGTCAACCTGTACTTTCTGGTTGGGTTGACCTGACAAAATCTTTCATATCTCCTCATTCCTATGGAGTTAGAGGGAGTGCCATATACCATTGTAAAGGTATAGGAATAAATGTTGCAAACATATATTCTATGCTCCTATTTGAGATATGTATTTATCGTAAAAAGGCCTTCAATTATAGGGTATCCAAACTGAGCATAAAAAAATCCAAAAAATGTCAGTGTTTCATGGAAACCTGCATAGGAGACCTAGCTAAAGCATACACAAACAAAGCTTATCAAGAAAAGGAAGAGAGATACAACATGAAGAATGAGAATCAATGTATATTATGATCTGATCAATGAGTGAGTGATCTTCACTCATATAGGTAATGGTATACTATAATTAGGAATGCATGCATAATAGTGATGGTATAAAATTAGAAAGTCTAAAATAGAACTAGTTAGTTAAATCCCACTGAACTAGTGTGCTGAAAATAGAAATTTCTCCAACACCCCCCCCTGAACATCACTATGGAGTAAAAAATGAGTCCCATCTACTAGGACATATAAAGTACTCATGTACAATGCAACTAATGAACACTTAATAAAAATGAGGAAAGAGGGAAAACCACGTGGGAACAAACCCCCCCCCCTCAAAAGACAATGCATCAAAAGAATAAAAGGAAGATGCTAGGAAACTGTGTTCTTCACTGCAAGATGATCCTGCAAAGTCTAAAACCTCTTCTCAGTGAAGGTCTTGGTGAATATGTTGACAGTCTGTTCAGAGGAAGGACAAAACTGTAAATCAATGATCCTGTCATGTACTAGATCTCTGATGAAATGCATGTGGAATTCAATGTGTTTGGTTCGTTGTCGTTGTACTGGATCTCTGCAAAATTTTGGTGTACTATGATTGTCACACCATATGATAGTCGAACAATGAAACTAGATACCAATATCGGTAAGGAAGTGTTGAAGCCAAAGTGTTTGAATGACACAATTGACTTTTCCTCTGTACTTAGCCTTTGCAGAAGATAAAGAAATGCTTGATTTCTTCTTACTTGACCAACAAATTGGGCCTGACCCCAAAATGAGAGTGTACTCATACATGGACTTTTTATTTGTTCTATCACCAACCCAATCTGAATCTGTGAAGCCTATGATATCTAATGCACAAAAAGCTGCATAGTGAATCCCATAACTCATGGTTCCCTGAACATATCTGAGGATGTGCTTGGAATCATTCTAGTGAAGATCATGGGGTTCATGCATGTATATAGAAACTACTCCTACCACATATGATATATCTAGATGGGTGTGGGTGAGATACAGAAGACTCCCCACCAACTGTTGATACAAAGTGTTGTCCACTAATGGTGTATCCCCTCCATCCTCAATTATGATCCCAGATAAGAAGGATTTAGGTGCATACTTACAGTCTATCATGTGGAATCTATCCATAAGATCCTTGACATACTTAGCCTGAGAAATTTTGATGTCAAAAGAATCCATATTGATCTCAAGACCAAGAAAAAAGTGTAGTGGACCAATGTCCATCATAGAGAACCTGTCATGAAAAATATCTTTGACCAAAGAAATGGATGAAGGAGAGCTACCAGCGATCAAAAGATCATCAACATAGAGTATTAAAATCATCACAGAGTCAGTATTCCTCAGCATGTACAAATTGGAATCACATTTTCATCTAACAAAGTCATGTGAAATCAAGTAAGAATCCATCTTTTCATACCATGCTCTAGGTGCCTGCTTAAGGCCATATAGAGACTTCTTCAGTATTCATACCAAATATGAGTTCTGAATGAACCCCTGCGACTGCTCCATGTAGATATCCTATGAAATGTCACCATGAAGAAAATCATCCTTCGCATCTATCTGGTGAACTTCCCATCCTTTGGCTGCTACAATGGATAGAGCCAAGCGAATGAAGTCCATATTTTCTATAGGAGCAAAGGTTTCATCATAATCTATCCCATGAATCTGCTGAAAACCTTTTGAAACTAATATGGCCTTGTACCTTATTACCTTACCATATGCTACTCTCTTGGTCCTATAGACCCATTTGCATCTGACAATTTTCCTCCCTGGTGGAAGTGGAACCAAATCCCAAGTCTGATTCTCTAGGAGAGAGTCATGCTCCTCCTGCATGGCTACTTCCCATAATGGATTTCCAACAACCTCATTGTAGGTATGTGGATCACAATATTGAACCATATATCAATGCATGGGAATCAATGGTTCAAAATATGAAAGTACATGAGAAGGATCCACATGCTGAGATCGATTCCTCCTCGAATCCAATGGATCCCCTGCAAGGTTTCCTGCTGCCTGAAGTGTGTACTATGCCCACTTGGCAATTTGTTGAAGCTCTAACACTGGATCCTCATTTGGATGTACTACTTGCTCATATGCATGTACACAATCCTCTAAATATGTGTTTGAATATGTATCATCTGAGTGTGTGGAATCATCATCTATGATGTCTGGAACTGATGGAAGCACAAGAGTCTTTGCATGTTGCACTGCAGGTGCATGTAAAGGACTCTCCTCAAACTAAACACTATGCTCAATGATTAGCCGATATGTAGAGGGATCAATCAATATGTACCCCTTCACATCATCTGGATATCCCACAAATATGCAAGGTGTTCTCTGTGGATCTAAGGCTTTCCAATTTTCATAAGGAATATGGGCCCATTCTCTAGATCCAAATATGTGGAAGTGTGTGACATCTGGTTTGTCACCTGTCCAAGACTAAAAAGGTGTCCTATCCTCAACATATCTGTGAGGTGCTCTGTTCTATATGCAAGCAACACAGTTAAGTGCCTCAGCTCAAAGCTTGGAAGGAAGTGATCTTGCATGAAACATGCAATCGATCATCTCCTTGAGAGACATGTTATTCCTTTCAATAACTCCATTCTATTGTGGAGTGTATGGAACTATGTGCTGCAACTGGATACTATCTTCATAATAAATGTAACACCCCAGTTTCCCCAGCTTGTAATTAATCATAAAATAATATTACCATGCTAAGGCATGTGGACAGTGTAAATGTATTATTGTTTGAGTTGTCAATAACTGACTGTGGGGGTGAAGAATTGAAAGTAATAGCCATGATATCACTAGAGGAAAGAATGTGAAAAATATAAGAGAGGGTCATTATATCAAATAACCCCAAAATTACCTTGACGAGGATAATAAACCTCCTTCGGATCCCAAGGAGAGAAATTAGTTAATGAAGAAAGGACCAATGGTTGAATTATCAACCACTCCCATGAATGGAAGCATGGCCAAAACTGTATAATGTCATCCCGAAGTACCACTGGGTATGACAGACCAAGCTGAGCAGAGTTCCCTTCTGACAGAAGGAACAGGATGGGTCGAGAACCATCTGGGAAGAATGATATACAAATTGATATGGAGAATGTGTAGAGATCTCTAGTGGATAATGAATAGAAGGCTGCAAGCTTGATGTTGAGTGAGCATCTGATAAACCTCACTGAGGCCATAACAGAGAGGGAAATATCTGAAAGTTTGCAGAGAACAGAACCCGAGCAGAAGCTGAAAAAGAGAAAGAGCCCTTGAGAACTGCAAGAGTTCCCTGGTGATATCATGGCTTGGCATGGGGGTGGCCAGAGTGATAAGAATGAATGACTCTAAACCTATGGTCAGGTGGAAGGACAAACACCCACATTCAGTTAGTTGGCTATCACCTGTAATAGATAAGTAATCACATATATTGTGTATTTAAGTGGTACTAATAATTAAAGTTGGATATCTTATGAATGTTGCAGGGATAGATATGTTTTCTTAATGATTTATACTATACCCCTTTTTGGTGTCTGCTTGATTGTATAATTAGGCAAGTGGGAAATTATATGGATGGGATATTTTTTATACTCTTAAATGCTTGCATCCTATGGCGGCTTAAGCTAGAGCCACGAACTGTGAGTTCGTCAACCTTGGGCATAGTTTCATGTACGCATATCGACCCTCTTAGTCATTCTGATTCCCTTGGAGGACGAAGTTTGTTAAATCTCAAGAGAGATAGTGAATTTATGAGCAGTCTCTTTGCGAGGAAAACAGAGACCGAGAACCACTTAAGTTCTAGAGTTGAGGAATGAACGGAAGGGGTGCACGGAAGGATTCTTCCAAGTGTTACATTCTAGAGAAAGAGCACAAGGCTCTTAATCCTTTCAGAGCCAACCAAGCTCAGGAAGAATAATGATATTGAAGTATCAAAAAGGAAGGCTCCTTTGTTCGGATGACGAACGAACGAGAAACTATTCCAGAAGATCCAAGGTCCATTGTGACCATTGGATACAAAAAGGAGTGAGAGAGTTAACCCCTTGAGTCCTTTGGACTTCGTGAGTTTGGAAAAATTTGAGTTCGTCATAAGGGAAGAAAAATCACTGAAGTCCCGAAGTCCCAAAGTTAATCTGGATCATGGATCTCTGGATCCTTCGGGATCCTTCACGACCATCTGATCTATGAGATTCAGAGTCTGTGATTTGGGAGAATCACATGTTGGAGTGACCAAAACTTTGAAGGAGAAGTTACAGATCACTTAGGAGACACTCACAAAGTTACCGAACACTCTATAACTCAGTAAGGAGTGCTTGAGTGAAAGTTTCTAGGAGGGACAAATGAGGTCCAAGCGACAAACTCGTAGGAGGAACAAAGGCCAAGGTATTTGAATACTTAAAAAATCCTCTAAGCTAGAGGAATTCAAAATCTCAGGAGGAGGAGAAACAAAAGTCGTCAGATCGGTTGTGGAGGGGAGCCTGAACGATTAGAGAAGATTCCATTGAACAAAGGAAGTGCAGAAGAGAGGAATGGATTGCATCTGTTGGATCTGAGCGCAAAGGACCAGTAACCATTGGATACAGAAGTAAATTCATGAGACTAAACCTTTGTATGCACAGGAGAGTGGAATTGACAAAGTCCCAAAGTCATGAAGTAAATTGGGACCATCCATCATCTAGGAGGACAGGTGGCGTAAGATCCACAAATTCAAAGGATTGTGGACAAGGAGGAGGATAAATAGTTGGTGTAAATCCTAGTCATTGATTCCCAAGGGACACGTGTCAGCAGATCAGAAAATCACTTTGAGAGTTTCTGATTGAGATTTGAAACTCCTGAAGCCTAGAGATCCAGAGCCTAGAAGTAAGTCTCAACCGTCAGATCCAAAAGGACACGTGGTAAAGATTCGTTGTCCTTGGGTGAAAGTAAAGTTTGAGATTTGAGGTTCCCTAGTCCCGGAGAGCCGAAATAGATATGAATTGTCAGACCCAGAGGGATACGTGAAGATAACTCGTAGACTTCGGAGAAACCCCATTGAGAGTTTCAAATTAAGAGTTGAAACTCCCGAAGCCCAAAGCACCAAAGGGCCGAAGTGCCAAAGAGTGGAAGGCCTAAATCGCCGAAGGGCCAAAGTGCCGAAGAGATGAAAGGAGGAAGAGCCGAAGAGATTTGGACCATCAGATCTAGTGGATAGGTAGCATGAATCTATGGATTATGGGTAAAGGACTAAAGTAAACATCAATCGTTATATCATCCGAAGTAGATATAAATAGTAAGATCTAGAGCACAGGTGGTGTGAATCTATGGATTTGGGGTAAAGACCAGAAGTAAATGTCAACCATTAGATTGTCTGAAGTAGATTTGAGTCGTTAGATATAGAGGATAGGTGGTGTAAATATGTGGATTTTGGGTGAAGACCCAAAGTAAAAGTCTACCATCAAATCATCCAAAGTAAAAATAAAGCATCGGATTACCAAAGTGAATCTGAGTCGTCAAATCAATAGCTTTGGGAAATCCATTCAAGAGTTTCTTAGTTGAGATTTGAGATTCGGGAAGTCCGAAGTTCTAGAAATCAGAAGTGAATATCAATCATCTAAACATCCAAAGCAGATCTGAGCTATCATATCATCCGAAGTAAACCTCAAGTGTCGAATTTCCAAATTGAATCTGAGCCATCAGATCACCAACTTCGGGAGATCCATTCGAGAGTTTCACAGTTGAGATTTGAGATTCATGAAGTCCGAAGTTTCGGAAATCCAAAGTGAATCTCAATCATTCAATCAGCCGAAGAAGATATGAGATTTCATATCACCCAAATTAAATCTCAAGTGTTGGATCGCCAAGGTGAATCTGAGTCGTCAGATATTGTCTATTCAGGAGAAGGAAAGGTTTGAGAGTTGATATTTCCAAAGTTTGAACTTCTAGAAATCCAAAGTAAATATCAACCGTCCAATTAGCCAAAGTGAAGATGAGTCGTCAGATCATCCGAATTAAATATCAATCGTCGGATCACCCGAAGTGGATCTGAGCCCTCATATCCAAGGGAGACTTGACGAAAATATGAGAACTTCAGATAAATATCTGAAGCAATTCATAGCCGTTAGATCCAAGGGAGACGTGGTGAAAATATGAGAACTCCGGATAAATATCCGAAGTAATTCGTAGCCTTCAGATATAAGGGAGATGTGGAGAAAATATGTGGACTCCGGGTAAAGACCCAAAGTAATCCTTGATCGTCATATCAAGAGGACACACATCAGTGGATTATAGCCTTTGGATAAAATCCATTGGGAAAAAGGGTGAATTTTGATATTTGAGATCTCATAAGTCTGAAACTCGAAGGAGATCTCGACCGTTGATAGAGAAGGGGGCCAGAAGACCGTTGATCCAGTTGAAAGTTCAACCACCCAAAGTAAATGTAGGGCCATTTATTAGGAGGATAGGTTTCCTCAGATCGTCAACTTGGAAGATTGAAGTTTGAAAGAGAGCAGGGTTTTGAGAGTTGAAACTCTTGAAACCCGAAATCACGAAGGAGATCTCGTGTGTTGATTTTGCAAGAGGTCATATTTGATCCATAGGCCGGAGAGGGGAAGATCTAAACCACCAATTTTGAAAGTACCATCAATATCAAGAGATCAACGGTCTCGTAGCATTGTGGGGATAGGAGTTGCGCAAACATTAAAAAGTTGAGGGTGGGCCACAATTCAAACCGTGGTTTTGAAAAGAGGACACGTGGATGCTCAAAGAGAATTGGGGGCCAAAAATTAGTTTGATTCAAACCACCTTTGGCCATTCCTGCAATCGTGCATTCCTGTAAGGTCATCACCCAAGGTAACATCAAGAGGGGGCTTATCCAGAAAAGGAGCTAATGTTGATACTCAGAGATTTCACAGGGGAGCGAAAGGGAAGGTTGTGGGTGCCATTAAACCTACACCAAGAAGTTGAAAGGTTCTGTGTTTAATTACAGAACGAGACCATCAAGGTTTCAAAGAGTCGTTTGGCTTCAGAATCGAAGATCCTTGACCAGGAGGTTGGACTGGTTCCCCAACTTTCCAAATTAGAAATCATGAATAGACATTTTTTCCTTTAAGAAAAGAAAAAAAAATTATGCCCCATCATGGGTGTGTTACAAATTGGTATCAGAGCATGGTTACAACACTTGGCCTAATTGGGCTCATGTATGAGTGGCGTAAGGAGTTATTGTTATATGCATTTATTCCTTGAGGATAAGGACTGCATATTGAACCTATGATTTTGGGAATTCTTGTTGAATTTCAATAGAAGCATTTATTTAGCCCTTTGTCAAAGTGATAACTACTCTTACTGGAGTAGGGATATGCTAATTAACATTTATAATAAGAATTGAATGTGGATATATGAAGGTGGCAGGGTTCTATCAAGGGAAGTTGAAGCCCGAAGGATGGATGACCTAGTGTTCGTAACACTGCTTCTAAGCATGGGCAGTTATAACTTCAAGCACTAATGATGGTGGATTATATAATGGTTAATACCTTTGTGGGCTTAAAGGAATCTGATAGGATCAGGTAGGATCCTTGGAAGTTATAGTTACTTCTTTAAATTAAAATCAGAGTATATAAATCCTCATGACTAGAGAAAAGTGATATTGGAAAAACCCTATGGACGCTAAGGCAAGAAGGTTTTCTTTCTAGACGTTGTCGCCTAAAGAGGAAAGTGACCCTGGCTGGTTATTTTCATAAGAGAAGGAAACATCAATACAATATATGACTGTGATATTAGTCCTGTAAGTGACTGCAATCTCAAACTAAAGGACACTAATGATGAAATTAAACTATCGAGCGAATGCATGAGGTAAAAAGGTGCAAGAGATGCACCTACTTATACACGAATGTGTATACCTAATCATAATGATGATTAGAAGATCCTTGGGAAAAGGATATAGAATCCGATATGTCCATGTGTGTGAATGACATGGAAAAAGCGCAAGAAATAAGCTAGCATGATGAATACTTATCTGTGTTTGATTATTCTTGAGTGCATGGGTTTAATGCATTGTGGAGCTTCCTAATATGAAGTCTGATATTAAAATCAGTTAGGTATGAATGATATTAAACGTGCAATTGATGCACATGTATGATGTAAGAATATAGTTATAAGATACAATATGGTTTCCCTAATGAGTGAAATATAAAGAAAGAATTGCTCTTGTCCAGAATAAATGAATACTAAGGATGCAGGGTTGACTCCATTCCGAAGAGTCATGAAATTTATGTTCTAAACAATAGCTTGAGGGGAAACGTATTCCCTTTCCTTGGGAAATACTAATATAATTAGATAAAAAGGGTAAATGAGAAAAGATGCTATGTTGTCATGATAAAAAGAAAATGATTATACCTTTGAGAATCACATGAGAAGGATTGTGAACAATCCTAAGTTGACTAATCTTAAAGGTAGAGGTGTAGGTGGGCTGTGAAACATAGCTATGACTGCTACAGGCAGGTTTAGGATTATAAATATGGTTAAGTACATCATGAATGTAAGTTAACAAAAACATAATATGTATGGATACATAATTTGGGTACATGACAAAGATGCATGTTTATATTCCTTATGGGATATTTGGTAAACTGTTGAAGCTAACTCAAGGTTGAGGCCATCACAAATAGTGATGGATATGCAATAAGGAAGTTGCATGCTGAAGGAGTTCCCTATGGAGGAACTATGTGAAGACTCTATGAGGAAAACAAAGTCACAACCTTAATGACTGCTGAGAATTAAGAAGTGATCCACAAGCTTATATATATATATATACACATACATACCAAAATCTTGGATTACATTTTGAAAAACATCATGTAATGAAAAGAAGACTAATAAATGAATATTGACCATTCTGATAACCGAATGGTAATGTGCAGGATGCAGAAGTTCATGATCCATTATGAACAAAAAGGTTTGCTATTAAATCATGTTGTTGTATTAAAACCACAAGAGGTTAGGGTGAGGCCTAACCAAGGATGCTCAAGAAAAAGAATAGGAAGATCCCAACAGGGAGTAAATTGCAAAAGCAAAGAAAAGACAGTGAGGTCTTAGAAATAACTTATCTAGGATGAAAAGTCCCAGGCGATGTAGAAAGAATTTGAAGAAGGGGAGAGCCTCAATTATTTTCTTGCTATGTATTATGTTTTTCCCTGGGATGAGAAAGCTAGTACGCTGATGAAAGTAAATGTTTTGACACCGTAGTGATGAGTATTATATTACTGTAGAAATAGTTGAGAACTGTCGGTATTGCACTCATGAAAAAATTAAGGATAATGTGATGAAGTGCATATAGATATGTTAGGACATGTATGAATTTTTTTTATTAATTTAAATACTATGGTACTTTCATTTTTAATTTACATGATGACTAATGTGTTTATGATGTATGTCATGTGTAGAAAGAAATAGATTGGAAATGTTGAGAAACACAGTTGCCAATAATGAACAACCTCAATCAGAGGATGAATATGGGAAGGTTCATGTGGAAAGATTAGCTAAGGGACTTTGAAAGTCCCCATGGAGTACCACTGATGGGATAATATCAGAGGGGGTACTAACAACCAAAACAGGTATAAAAATATTCATGCCTATGAGACACAAGGTATGAAGGGATTGGGTAAGAATCCCTTCTGAAATGTTTTACAGTATTAATTCTATGTATGAAATGTTGAAAGGTAGTTGTATGCCTTGGATGCCAAAGTAGGGCATGATTCAGTAAGGAGAACCTGAATGATGGAGGTGTGAACCTCTGGTAGTAATGACTAATTGTAATCCTTAGAAGAATTCATGAAATGATATTTTATGAATACATGGACCAATCAAGGAATGATTGGAAACAAAAGTTCTCATAGATAGCACGCTGCATGGAATGCATTGAGGGAACACATGTTGCATAATATGGCATACAATGGATTTTTTTTCAGTAAGAAAGGATGACCTTCCAATGTTTTTATTACATTATGTAAGCGTTGAAGGAAAACTAATCTGGGTGGCCATGAGTGTTGGCACCCTAGTTATCAATGGAGGAAGAACGTTTAAAGGCATTCATGTGAAAATTTTGAGTTTCATCTTTGCTGATTTGGGAATCGTGATCATCCTATAGCCGGAAGAATAGTCCTGTTGCAACAATGAATGGGAATGAATAAACCATATGGTGAAAATTTGGGCTAAGATCTAATGCACCATGACCAAGTACTTGTTGTAAAGTGTGGGAAACTTAAAATCAATGAAAAGTTACATTGGGTATGAATGTGGCCACGAATGTTGGCACATTCATTAAGGTCAATTGATATCTACATTACATTCTAAAAACTTTGGTAGGCTAAAATGATGCATAGGTAAGGGATGATGTATACTTTTGCTTTGTATCCTTGAATAGATGAAAATGACTTGGACTGTTAGCTATATGCTTGATTTTGAAAAGGTAATGTCCATGAAAACTAACAATTTGTTTGGTTGAGGAATGTTGAAATTGCAGGAGGAAATGGGTCTTGGATATGGCAGTATTGTAAGCCCATAAGGAAGACCAATTGCCTACTGAGCCAAACTGCAATAAATGGTATTTCCTTTTTGAGAAAGTGAATTTGATTGTTAGTGTTCACAATTCTCAAATTGTTTGTGATGACGTTATAAAGGTGCAATAAAATGTATGTGCATGGAAACTAACAATTTATTTGGCTGATTGAAGTTGAAAGTGCAGGAAGCAAAGGAGTCTTGAATATGGAAACCTTGTAAACCTTAAGGAAGACCATTTTCCTGCTGAGCCAAAACCCCTATGGGAAGGAAAGTCCCATAATTATGAATATGTTTCCTGTGCGAAACAAATATGGAAACAAAATGTGAAATTTGGATATCTATGGGTCAAAAATTTACAAGAAAATTTTGAATTTAAAATTTATGATGATGTCTCGTGAATTTTTATATGCCTATGATATGGGTGAGAAATAGTATAATCTAATCGCATGAAATAAATACTGACTCGGGAGAAGAAGAGTAACCTTCGTCCCTATCTACGATTGAGTTGGGAGAAGGAGAGTAACCTTTGTCCCTAACTTTAGCTGAGTCGCAAGGCTGTCAAGCTATAAAAGCATGAAAAAGGGCTACTTCTGAGCCATGAGAACCCCGTGGTAATCCATCATCACCTATAATATATTGTGTTGAGGTAACACAAGATGGAGGGATGCCTCGACAGAGCAAGTCTGAGGGATGCCTCGACTGTAAGACTCGACAGAGTCTCTAGAATTATTTTTGTGTGAGAAAACCTTGGCAAGGAAAGATGGATCACCTGAGGGACTGTATAGTAGAGAAGGGGATTCCTAAGCTTGGGCCTAGAGGGTGAGTGACCACGATGAATAATATACCTTAATATTTCATATAAACTATTGGTTGGGATCATGCACATGATTGGTAGTTTTTCCTATGCGAGAAAACCTTGGAAAGGCAAGATGGATCACCCAAGGGACTGTATAGCAGAGAAGGGGATGCCTGAGCCTAGGCCTGGAGGGTGAGTGACTACAAGGAAGATGAAACCATGATAGTTCTTGTAAACTATTGAATTGGGATCATGCACCTAATGGGTATGTCAAGGAAAAACAATGAGCCTAGATATCAAAACTATTGGCAAATGTTTAACAGGTAGTGTATGCTTGTCATTGATGGCAAGTACAATAGTGAAGATGGCAGGATAAGAAGGATAAAATCCCTTGGGGATTCATAAGTGAAAGCTCAGGAGGAACAACGTCGAGGAGAACGCGTGCAGCAAAGATCAAGATGTAGGAGTTCGCAGAGGAGAAGGAAGACAAAGATTGAGAGTCGTTGGATCTCACTCAGAAATCCCATCAGTCGTCAGATCAGACAGGAGTAGCATGAGGTTTAGAATTGGGAAAAGCCAAGGTGAAATCCCGAAAGGAGGGTTGACTCATCGGGTTTCACATATCAGGAATCCTGTGAGCCAATGCATTGCGGCATTGAAAATTCTGAAACCCCGATGAGGAGGTTTGGCTGCGGTCATATAGGGGGAGGTCACATGGACCACGAGCTCAGCTGGAGGGCTCATAAATCTCGAAAGAAGGAGGACCTTCCATCTCAGGGGATTATGTGGACCGTTGATCCGACTCTCTGTCAGAGTTTCGAGGATCGAGAGTTGGAGATGTCAAAGAATACTTACATCAAGAATCTCGAAATCGCGATGTGTGAAATCCTGACTAAACCTGAACCGTCAGATCAAGATGTGATCTAGACCATCGACTCGACTCACATAAGCAGACCACGTCATCTAGGGACATGTGACACAATCAGGTAATGAAAAGTTTCAGACTGATTCAACATTTCAGGCACATGTAAGTCACGAATCAGAGTGACACGTGGCAGTATTCAACATGTGTCAATCCACGTGTGACATCAGCAGATGGACACCACGTTGGAGTTTTGCGGATCGTGACATCAAGAGGAATAGAAAACAAGGCAAGAAGAATGTCAAAATCACGATATGCGATATGGCAATTCAATCACATTCGTTAAATCAAGCTTGGATCTGGACCCTTGATGTAACTCCATATCGGAGTTTCAGGGATCGCGACGTGGAGATGACAAGAAATCCTACCACAAGAGTCATGAAATCATGAATGTGCCTTATGCATAAGGCTATGGTCACATCCCTTGGTCACATCAGCGAGAGATGGACAGATATCAGAGGACAAGGAGGAGCTAAAGGGAACGAGCCTTGGCACATGGTCAGGTAGGGAGGAGAACGATGCAAAAGGTGACATTAAAGGGATGGGGCCCTTCCTCGATACACCACCATTCCGGACCCCCTCCCCCTTTAATTAAAGACAGAATGGAAAAGGGGGTCTGGAATCTCTTGAGAGACATTGATCTAGGTACTTTAATCTTGACCGCTTGAGAGATGTGTGCCCAATTCCAGACCCCCCCCTCCACTTAAAGATAGAATGGCAGGGGGGCTCTGGAATCGAATCTCGACCGTAGATCTGGGAGCACAGATTTTGGTTGTCCATATTTGCTCGCTGTATATCCAACGGTGCAGATGAATGTGAACAAGATCGGAGGGCGACTGTAGCACAACATAGTATAACTACCATAAACCATTGATGACGTCTGCTAGAGAATTCAAAGAGACCTCTGTGTGATCGCTAGAGGAGATGAAGAGTCTCCAAGCTTCATCTAGTGAAGGAAGACTATTCTTAGAAGGGATTGACAGACAGATGAGCGTTGAAGTCTGTAACTGAAACAGAGAAGGTGAGCTCGACTGTCACAGAGAAGATGAAGAGTCTCAAACTGCCAAAGAGGCTGAGGAATCTCAGTATAACATACAGTGATGTTGGACACGCAGGGCAAACCACCTGAGAAGATGAAGAGTCACGATGATGATCAGACATAGCACTCGAGAGGTGGAGGATAATGGCACAGAGTCAGCATGCAGAGGCATTGTGAACACTGCATGCACAAGGTGCACAAAAGCTATAAATACACGGTACAGAGAAGAGATGGGGTTGTTGTTGCTGTAGGAGTTTGTTGTGTTGTTGTTGGTAAAGGTGATTCATGTGTGAAGAAGGAGGAGAGTACAGCAGTTGAATAGCATAGACGAGGAACTGTGCAGTGAATGGACATGGTGCAGAGAGCATAAAAAGCAGAAGAACAGATAACGTAAGTGATGTGAGAAGAAAGGCAATGAGGCAGACAGAGCAACGAAATGCAGCAGAACAGTGATAAATCTGGTAAGCCATTGTTGAACATCATATCACTATAATAAATTTCAGTAGTAAAGATTTATATTTCAGGGTGGTTTGGAGGAGCTAGGGAGGACTGGTGTCCTCAAAGGTTCAGGTGGGTGCTTGAACACAGGGAGTTGGTGCTTCCTTCTAGTTGGTGCTAGAGAAACCAAGGAGTTGGTGCTTCCTTCTAGTTGGTGCT
>SNQJ01S0126539.1:7879-26329 GCA_010110895.2 Picea sitchensis
AATGATGTCCTTACTTGATGGTTTCTCTGGATATAATCAAATCAAGGTAAAAAGGATTGATAGATACAAAACCGCCTTTACTACATGTTGGGGCACATTTTCTTATGAACGCATGTCTTTTGGCTTGTCTAATGCATGTGCCACTTTCCAAAGAGCTATGCAAATAGATTTTGACGATCTTATCAGTAATATTATCCAGTTTTATCTTGATGATTTGACTATCTATTCAAAGAATCGATCGGATCACTTTGGTCATCTTAGAAAGGTTCTCATGCGATGCAAAAAATTCGACATTTATTTAAATCCTTCTAAATCAATTTTTGGAATTACCAAGGGAAAGCTCCTCGGACATATCGTTTTTTATTCAGGAATAAGCATATATCCTGAAAGGATTGCTGCTATTATAAACCTTCCTGCCCCCACTTCCAAAAAGTAGGTTCAAGCCTTTATGGGCATTATCAACTTTGTTCGTAGGTTTGTTCATAGGTTTGTTCTTGATTTTTCCTTAATGGTTAAACCAATTCATAATATTCTAAAGAAATATTACTCTTTTTCTTGGACAGATGAGGTCGAAAATGCTTTTGTAAGGATTAACAAGGAAATCATTTCCGCACTAGTTCTGGTGAAACTGGACTTCGAGAAAGATTTTACCATATGCACTAATTCCACTGAGGAAGTATTTTCTACTATTCTCTTACAATGCGATGACCAGAATAATGAAAAATATGTAGCTTACATGAGACAAAGTTTATCAGATGACGAATTCAAGTACTCTTATATTGAGAAACATGCCTTTTCTCTTGTTAAAGTTGTAGAGAAATTTCGCCACTTTATCCTAGGGAAACACATGCAGGTAAAAGTCCCTTTGTCTGCATCAAGGTTCTGCTTTGACAAACTTATCTTTCATGGAAGCTTACACATTGGCTTGCCAAAATCCAGGAGCATGATTTAACCATCATTTCTTCGAAAACCATTAAGGGATGAGACTTATACCTTTACTTAGCTCAACATGTTGAAGCAAGTGAAGAAATTGATGATCTGGATAATCCTCTTTCATCATTGTTTTATATTGAGAGGCAAACCCTTTCTATAGTTGAACATCCTTGCTATAAAAATCTGGTGTATTACTTGCAATATCATAAATGCCCAGATGACTTAGATCCTCATCAAAGGAGAAGACTATGTCTTGAATCTTCCAGGTATATTATTTTAGGAGACTTTTTGTTCAGAAGGTCTGCTGATGATATATTTCTTCAATTTGTGAACAATGAGGAAGCATAGAAATTGTTACAAGAAACTCATGGATCTCCAGATTCTGTTATTCACGTTGGTGGCCACTTTTCTGCTTAAGTTATTGCTTTTAAAATCGTCATAAATGGTTATTATTGGCCTTCAATTTTTTGAGATTCTTATAAATTCTCAAGATATTGTGACAAGTGCCAAAAATTCACTGGGAAAGAGCATCTTTCTGCTATGCCTTTGCAACCTGTTCTCCCAGATTTTCCTTTTTCTAAATGGGGCCTAGACTTTATTGGTCCTATTGATCCTTTGTCTTCCGCAGGGCAGATTTGTATTTTAACAGCCACTGATTATTTCACTAAGTGGATTGAATTTGTCCCTCTTAGACACTCACAGAATGAACATGTAATTTATTTCCTGGAAACTAATATCTTCTCCACATTTGGCATTCCTTTAGAGATTGTTACATACAATGGTCCCACTTTCATTTCCACAAAATTGACTCAATTTCTAGCTAAATTGGGAGTCAAACATTTCACTTCATCAGCTTATTACCCCCAAGGAAATGGGCAAGCCAAGTCTACTAACAAAAATATGGTTAGGATCATAAAGAGGCTCATCGAAGATAATCCTCGTCAGTGGCACACCCTCCTCACTTACGCCCATTGGGCAGATTGCACTACCACCAAGGTAAGCACAGATTGCACCCCTTTTCAGCTTGTTTATGGTCAAGAAGCCATTATGCCTATCGAGATGGAACTTTTTCTCTACGGATGATGCTACAGATTGAAGAATTAAATTCTTCTAATGTCCCTCAAAGGATAAATGCACTATTATCCTTAGAAGAACAAAGAATGTTTTCCTTGGAAAACATAAAGAGAAGATAACAAACTGTAAAGAAATATTTTAAAAAACGCGCCAAAGATGTCAAATTTAAGGTAAATGAGAAGGTCTTACTTTGGGACTCGGCCCATGCGAACAGAGGAAGACAATCGAAGTTTCAGAAATTATGGCTAGGTCCTTTCCAAATCGCTTTTGTCATAGGCGCAAACTCTTATCTTTTAAAGGATTTCGAAGAGCGATTGTTTTCCTATAGTACCAATGGTTCCCACTTGAAACATTATGTGGAGCCAACTTGATTGATAAATGCCATGTGGAAATCACTGATGTATATAGCTTTATGTTTCGTTGTTTTATTTTTCTTTGTTTAATTGATTTTTCAATTTCTGTTGTTTTATTTTACGTTACCAGAAATAAGTTTTAGATCAGTTTTACCACAACAATGCCATTATGTAAGTATTGTTGGTCAATAACAATAAATTTTACATAGTTATCACGATGTCATTTTAGACATCGCTAAAATTAATTTTTTCTTCCAGTATTGTTGTTAGATAGATGATTTGATTCTCTTCCCTATTTTTTGCTATCCCTTTCTTCACTCCATCCTGAGATTCAAAAGAGCATATCAGAAATTTTCTCCTTAACACGAAGAAACACTTTTTACAGTGATTGATCGAACGTTATGCATACAGGACCAAAACCACTCATACGTACCACTTTTCATGAGTTATTCGCAAAATCCCATCTCATTATTTCCCTTAAACCATCTTTTTCCCCATGTTGCATAATTGTTCTGGTCAATAATCCATTGATCTATGTTCACTGGCTTACGAAACCGGACATTCTGAGTTCTTAATCTATTGGAAACAGATTTCCCTGTGGAGTCGCCAGTTTGTTGAAAGCCAAAAAGTGCAACATAGGGTACCTGCTTGCAAATGGTTGCAAACGCCTTATTATTTAATTATATTTAATAATATACTAATAGGTGGGACCTCTTGTGTAATTTGTGTGACTATGACGAAGAGACGACACTTATGCTTTACGTGCTTTTGAGTTGGCTGAGATGAGCTCTACAGTTTAATTGCGTTTAAAGTCTCTGTTGAAATAATTAATCAAATGATGTTATGGGCAATATGATTTGAAAGAGGATGTTGTTGTTTTTATATAACACTCACAAGTATTATTATGTTACATGTATTTTGAGGAAGGACCCAAACTCCATGTTTAAGTTATATGTGTGATGTGGTGATTTCATGCTACAAGGATTACATGCATTGTTTGAAGTGGAAGTAAGGTTGAAACATGGTATCCCTAGCAATTATTTGATATATGTCACATTGAAGTTCTTAGACAAGGGTTGGCACATTTGTTAAGTTGGAGACTTAGGGAAATGGTGGTGTATTCGACTTGCATTAAATTGGTTTGCGGTTGGCACATTTGTTAAATTGGAAACTTAGGGAAATGGTGGTGTACTCGACTTGCATTGGAATTAATAGTGCGCTTAGTGATTGAAGGTATGTTGGCCATCGCACGCGAGTGGATGATGGGATATCACATGTGCGAATGGCTTTGCTCGTACCAGTTATGGATGAATGTAGATACGACATGCAGTAAATGCACGTCGCTCTAACCCTCCTCAAGCCCGCCACCCTTGTCATTTTTCATTTGCTCTTGTTGGTTGTTGTTGCTCCATTTTGTTCGGTCGTGGAAGAGGTATACCAGCTTGGTTGTTTCTCCTTAGCATTTTTTTACACAGGTATGGGTTTCTTGCTGCTACATCCATGAGTATTTCGATCTGCACTTTAATTAAGTAGAGAGATCGCTCTTGAAGTTTGCTCGTTGTCTGTGCATTTCCAAAGTTATAATGTATGGAGGTTTTGACTTTGTATGGATTGGTAGTTAACTGTTGGTCTCTATGGTGTTGTATTTGAACCATGCGCGTTAAAAAATTGTGTGGATATTCTTACTATATATGGTATTCATGCTTTACTTGTGGGAAAGAATATAGTTGGGATCCTCGGGCATGCCTTGCCTCTGGTTTCTTGTTTTGGGTTTCCTCCCTAAGCATATCACTGATCCTTACCTGTGGGTTATATGGACACTCGACCTGTCATTTAAGTTGTTGGTTTTCATGCCCATTGTGGTCACGTCTTTGTAACAACTCTATGAATAAAAAATTGAATTTTTGTAGAAGTTTTAAGCTCCTCGTGCTCCTTTTGGATAAACCCTCAATTTGGTCAGCTCGTCCCCCTCACCACATTACTCTTCACTGTTATGTATTGAACCCTATGTATTCGAAATTATTTTGGGGGTGTCCAACCCAAATTTTGATAAAGGCAAAGTTGAAGACTATACAAGCAAAAAAAGTGTCAAGGCAAGCGCAGTTGGAACCACTACAAGAAGGCGCAGATCAAATGCTTACAAATATTGATGCAACCAAGGGTCAGGTTGAATAAGTTGGCTTAGAGAGTGAAGAACTGTTGAAGGACAATATTACTGCGTAGACTATAGCAGAGAAGAGCGTGCAAGTAAAATCTCGAGTTGAAGAAATTTCAGGCAAGTTACAGGAGCTAGAGAAGTCAGTTAAGATGGAACACGCTACCTGAGTGGCTTGGGATGAGCCACATGTGAGTGTTGGGGGGTTGTTGGTGCATGCCATTTTGGAGGAAAATGCAGTAATTAATGAATACAATTAGGAAAAATGGGCTAGAAAAGGAGCGTGCACTGAAAAACAAGTAAAAACAACGTCGGGAAAGCAGGAAAGTCAAAGGAAGGAAGAAGGACGTGGATCAACGAGGAAAACGGTTGGATTTCGGACCAGTCGTGCACAAGGAGTTAGAAAGTGGACAAATATAATCCACCTAGGGTTAGTGGGTTATGGTTTTGGTCATTGTTGTAATGATTATTTTACCCTTTTGTAGTATACATATGTATTGTGAGATCTAAGGAGATCTAGTGATTGTTAATGCTTGAGCCATCTAGTTGTGGAGCTAGTGTTGAGATGATCTTAGAGTCATTTTTTGAGAGAGAGAGAGAGATGCATTGTAATTGAGGGTAAGGTCGCAAATTGTGGAGCTTGGTGTGATCTTTTCAGCCTCACTTGCTCAACTGTAATGTGTGTAAAGATATAAACTTTGATGAAGAATAATATAAGAGTGAAGAATGCCATATCTTTGTGGACGTAGCCCAGGGGGGTTGAACCACGATAAATTTGTGTCTCTATGTGCAATGTGTGTCTTCTTTCTTGAGATTGTTTAGATATGATGAATGAATGAATTTGTTAGTAGTAAAATGCATCGCATAGTAGAATGACATGATTATTACTGCAGAATGAATGTTGAATGAATGCAAATGATTACAGAATGGTAGATCTAGATATATTAATTTAATAGAATAGTGTATCTAATGTGTTTGAGGTATAAATAATGTATGTCATCCCCACATAAGCCTCCCTTCCAATACTGCAGACATCCAGGTCTTGCAGTCACCCATAAAGTCATCTTGGGTGAGACTGCATTGTGCACTATGTTTGCAGTATTGCCTAAAATAGAACCCGGGTCAACACGAAAAAACATCCGACAAGAGAATACACCCAAGGGTTTGTCCACATATCCAAAAAGTATTTCTCATGAGGTCGGATCTAGATCACTTGGCTCTTCCTTAAAATTTGAACTTCATAAATCCTTCGAAATTAGTCCCAAATTCCTCCTAATTTGCATGTTATTTGTTCACTGGACAAAGCATAAACTTGGACATCCCTTGAATCAATCGTGGTGGTTGAATGTTCTCTACCCATCAAAACATGCAACATAACCTCAAAAATCAGCTACGATTCGATCTATCTTTGATCTAATATCGATCGTCGATCTACTCACTCTCTAATACAACACACAAATGACCTCATTGTTCAACACTCATTGCATCCAGTTTCTGATCAATTCTCATCCGTTGATCTCATTCACTGGCTATCAAAATACAATACATGAGCCCCATCACTCTGTAACCGTATGATCATTCCTTCAGATTTAATCTTGATCGTTGGTCTATTTACTGTCCATCAAACCACACCATGAAACCACAATGCACAGTCGTCATCTGATCATCTTCTCAATTGAATCTCAGTCATTGATCTCATTCACTGAGCATCAACATTGATCGTCTCATCTAGAATCTGATTCAATCTCAGTCGTCGATCTGTCAGCTTGATTGTTTTCTTTATCATTTCTTCTACCATACTTCTGCGGCCTCTAAAGTACACCGTCACATCCTGCCGCACTCATTTTTCACCCATACTTAGACAATTTCTCATAATTCACCTTGCTCTGCGATATATTTTTGTCTGATCGATTCCTCATACTTAGACGATTTCTTATCATTCACCATGATCCACGAGACATCTCCATCTGATCGATTCATTCTTGATACTTAGTCGATTTTTGAAATCCTACTGCGAATCTACGGGTTCACGGTCAATTCATTATTTCTTCACATACTCCTGATTCTTCGCCTCTCTATGACAATCAACGTTTGTCTTGATACTTATTCAACATTTGGAAATCTATACGTACACCTGAATCCGATTTTTTTGATCCATTGTGTTGATGTTGCAAATGAGATGGCTTCCGCATGGACTTCTTCTACATGTCTACTAGTGATGTGGTATCGATATGTGTCCTGACACGTGATATCTGCAGAGCTTCATGTTATGGCATTGGCGTGGTATTGAAGTGGACTCCCTCTAATGTGGAACTTGTCTTACTGAACACATGGCATTGATGTAGCATCTAAAATCACCCACTGGGTATCGATCCCCAATCCCTTGATCTTAATCATTGATATCCAGGGATAGACGGTCAAGATTTATCAAGTCCCAGGTCCACCGTTCTCCACGATAAAATTTAACTTCGCACATAGGATTTCATGGCTTTCCCATTTTCATTCAAACTAATTGATAACACCTTTTCATTATAAACCCTTTGAACATGATTTTCCCCGTGAATTTGGGATAAATTCTTGATAGATGTTTGTTGCATTATGGTTAATAGGACCTTCTTTGCTAAGCTCAATGCTACTCAGATCTACAATGGTTTCATCTCGTTCTCCTTGTACCTCTGTATGGAATTCATAAATTCGTTATGCCCTTGTTGACCTGGTTAATTCGAGTGCTTCCTCGATTTGTTCTTAGGTTTTAGTAGTTTCCCCCTTTCGAATATCATTCCTCGGCTTCTTCTTTAACATGGTTGTCTCATTCTTCTTATACCTCTTATATACATAGGACATTGAATAAAGATAATCATTTTCGCAGACCACAGGCAAACAAACATTGTTGGAATCTACTCCTCTCTGTCTAGTTCAAAATTATTTGGATTGATTGTCTATTTGCAGTCTTCTCACCTTCATTCACACATGGTAGACATGCAGAAACTCATTAACACAACACATGCATAGAGGCATTCATAGTCTCCCCATGTCTTTGACATCAATGACAACATTATTTTCAACAAACTCCCCCTTTGTCATTGATGGAAATACTTAGTAGTTTGGTACTCCTCTTCTTCTTGCACATATCTCTTTCTGCAAATCCCCCCCTTTCTTTGTACTCTCCCCCTTTGACATCAATGGAAAATGAATATTCTCCCCCTTACACATTACTCTTTATTCTTTGTTCTGCAACCAACCACCTTCTTCTATTTCTATAGGTCCCCATGAGTTGGTGCTCCTCTTGTAGTGCTTCAGTGAGTGGATGGAATAGGTACCACCCCTAGTTTCTATCTGAGATATTTGTAGACTTCTCTAGGAAGAGGTTTTGTAAATATATAAGCAATTTGTTCCATTGTGTTGATATATTCTAACTTAGCATTTTGTTATGTGACTTGCTCTCTTACAAAATGGTATTTGATTAGGATATATTTTGTTTTTGAATGCATAACAAGATTTTTGGAGATATTTATTAATGCACTAGTATTGCCACATAATATTGATATTGGTTGATTGTATTCTACTCAAATGTCCTTCAATTTTTGTTTCATCCAGAGGACTTGTGTATAGCAGGTTGCAACTGCAATGCATCCTGCTTCTGTCATAGATAGAGAAATTGATGATTTCTTCTTGTTGAACCAGGACACTAAACTGTTACCCAGAAAGAATGCTCCACCATTGGTGGTCTTTCTATCATACACATTGCATGCCCAATTTGCATCTTTGTAATCTGTTAGAGTAAAGTCTTTTCATGTGGGATACCATAAACCAAATCCCAACATGCCTTTCAGATATCTGAATATTCTTTTTACTGCCTACACATGTGTTTTCTTTGGTGCAGCTTGAAACCGTCCAACTAACCATATTACCTACATTATATATGGCCTTGAATTTGTCACATATAGTAGGTTTCCTATCATAGATCTGTACAAAGTGGTATTGGCTTCCTTTGATTCATAATCGTTGCTTAGTTTACAACCAGTGACCATGGGTGCGCCGACAAGTTTGCAGTATTCCATTTCAAAATTCTTCAGCATTTCCTTGATGTATTTGATCTGAGAAATAAATATGCCTTTGCTAGTTTGAGAAATATGCAACCCTGGGAAGAAGGACAATTCTCCAAGCATGGACATCTCAAATTTGCATTCGTCTGCAAACTTTTGATTCATTATGTCAACATTACTTCCAAAAATGATATCATCCACATAAACTAAAATGATTAACATCTCTCCATTGTCTATTTTCATGTTAAGATTGTTATCTGTTGTTCCTCTTTTGAAACCTTGTTGCTGCAAGTACTTGTCAAGTCTTGAATACCATGCTCTGGAATCTTTCTTTAATCCACAAAGTGATTTCTTCAATCTGCAAACATAATCTTCATTTTTTTTGACAATAAGAATCATTCATGTTGTTCAATGTACACTTCTTCCTATAAATCTCCATTTAGTAATGTTGACTTGACATCCATCTGATACACCTTAAAATTATTGAAGCTTGCAAATGCCAAAAAAAATCTTATGGCTTCTAGTCTTGCAATAGGAGAAAATGTTTCCTTAAAGTCGGTGCCTTCTACTTGAGCATACCCTTTAGAGACCAATCTTTCTTTATTTCTTACTACTTTTCCATAGTCATTCAACTTATTCCTGAATAACCACTTTGTATTAATCACATTTTTATCTTTAGGTCTTGGGATAAGTTCCAGTGTCTGATTTTTCTCAATATGGTTTAACTCTTCTTCCATAGCATTCACCCAATGTTGATAATTACCGGCGTTTACAAAGCATTTAGGATCTATTTTAGAGAGTAAAGAGAGATTTACCTATTTAGAACTGCTGGCCATTTTTCTCTTGGTCTGAGTCTAAGCATTTTTATCACCAAGAATTAAGTTTTCTAGATGATTTTTCTGCACAAACCTTGATGGTGTTTGTGTATCTTGGCATTTTTTTTCTTCTTCTTTTTCTTCTTCAATTTCTTGTTCTTCTTCTTCTTTGTTGTAATATGTTTCTTATGCTTCCAATTTGTTCGTGTGTGGTATTTCGTCATCTATTCTGACATTAATGCTTTCAACAATCTTCTACAGTTTTTTGTTGTAACATCTATAGGCTTTGCTTCTCGATGAATATCCAAGAATAAATCATTCATATGCTCTTGAGTCAAACTTGCCTAGATCCTCATCATCTCATTTGATGTAAAACTTGCTTCCAAAGATCCTGAAGTGTTTGATAGATGTTGGTTGACCTTTCCATAGTTCATAGGGTGTCTTGTCACTATTGACTCTGATTTTCCCTCTGTTTAGAATGTAGACAACAATATAAAATGCTTCTCTCCAAAATTTGTCTGATAGTTTTGCTTCATTTAGGATTATCATTGTGATTTCTTGTACATGTCTATTTTTCATTTCAACTACTTAAAACTTTATTTTGTTGAGGAGCTCTTGCAGTTGAATAGTGTCTTCTTATTCCATGAGCTTCACATAATTCTTCAAATTCATTTGTTGTAAATTCACCTCCATTATCTAACCTTAAATATTTGATTTTCATATCAGTCTCATTCTCAACTAAAGCTTTGAATGCATTAAATTTCTCAGATCCATCAGATTTATTTTTAAGAAAGGTAACCCAAGCTATTCTTGTATAATCATCAATGGACAACATAAAGTAGCTTTCTCCTTGCAAGTTTTTTGTTCTTGTTGGTCCACAAAGGTTTGTATGCACAAGTTCCAATGGCTTGTATGTTGCATATTCCTTTGTCTTGAAGCTCACCCTTGATTGTTTTCCATGATGGCACTACTTGCACACAATGCTTGAAGGTTTTGTGATTTTTGGCATATCTCTCACTGCTTGTTTGGTACTAATTTTTACCAAGTTGTCAAAATTCATATGGCCCATTCTTTTATGCCACAACCAATTTTCATCTATGTGCCCAATGAGGCATTTTTCTCTATTGATTTCATCAAGAATGTATACATTTTTTGGGTCATGATTGCTTTTGCAACCAGCTTGCCTGAATTTGGTTTTTTGATCTCATATTCTTTGGAGTCAAAAGTGAGAGTGTGTCCTCGATCACACATTTGGCTTACACTAAGAATATTATGTTTCAATTTTTCAATAAACAGAACCTTTTCAACCTTAGCTCTTACATTGTCAAGACTGAGAATCCCCTTTCCAGCTATCTTTGAATTGTCATTGTCTCCAAAGGTAACAATGCCTTCATTTTTCTTGACGGTGATAAACTTTGTTCTATCTCCTTTCATGTGACTAGAGAACCTATTGTCAATGTATCACTTATCGTTATTAATTTGTGCATGAAGTGTAGCTTGAATGAACACGGATTTTTCTTTCTTTTTCTCCTTTTGTTCCTGATTTATTTCCATGATTGTTGGGGTTTCCTCTTTCTGATTTTTTATGAAATCACTTCTGCAGAATTTTTCTATATGCCCATAATCGTTGCAGTTATAATATATGATGTTATAATTTAGCAGCATGGAGAATGAGTTGTAATTTCTCCTTGAGAATCCATGGGTATCTATGTTGTTGTTACTCATGTAACCGTCTCTTATATTTGTTCTACAATATATTGTTTTATGACCAAAACAATTGCAAGAATAACAATAGCGAAAGAAATAATTTTGGTACTTGATTGTGTGATGCCATCTTGATGGGAGAGTCTTCATGATTCTATCCTTGTGAGGAAGATTTGTCTTATGTGGAACATATTGTTCTTCCTTCCTCTTTTCTTCAACCTTGATATAGTTTTTGAGTGTATCAACATAACTCTTGGTCCTTTCTTCACTTTACTGTTTTGAAGAGGTTGAGGCTTCTTCATTAGCAACTTCCTTCTTTTCACTGTAACCAAGACCAGTTTTTTCAAAAGGTGGTCTTTGACACTTTAGGAGTTCATTCAAGGTTGTAGAGCTCTTTTCAAATTTCATGTTGGTATGTGATCTTTCCAACTCCTTCTTAGATAAACTATTTTTTATTCTAGACTACTGAAAATATCTTCTCTTTCTTTTAGTTGGGCTCTTAAGACTTCTTCAATTCTCTTTGCCTCTTCTACTTGAGTTTTTTAAGTTGATGATGATCTTTTCAGTTTCATCAGAACTTTCTTTTGTTTCGAGCATTTATTTTATGTACTTCTTCAACTTCTCCTTTAGTATCCATTTCTTGTTCCTCAGTTTATCTATTTCATTTAGAGAACATATGAGCTCTCCTTCAAGATCTACTTCTACATCAATCTCAAGACTGTCTTCTTTTATTGAGTCTTCATTTCCATTTTCTAGGACATTAGTTTGTGTCTCGAAACCCATAAAGAGAATTTCCTATGTTTCATTGTCACTATCATCAGACGAGTTGTTTTCTTCATTAGTATATATATTCTTCTTTTGCCTATATAACTTTTTCCTCTTCTTAGTCTTACCCTTCTTGTACCTTTTGAAACTAGAATCTTCTTTTACAATACTATTTCTATTCTTTGCATAAGGAAATTTAGTACCAAAGTGTCCTACTTCTCCACAATTAAAGCATTTGAAGGGAATCTTACCTTTGTATTTACATGTAACCCTCTTAAGCTTTCTAACAAAGTTAGCTTCTTCTGTGTCTGATTCACTATCTGAGTTCTCACTCATCTTGTATTATTCTATTTTTATCTTCTTTGATGCCTTGAAGGTTTCTTTATTTCTTCATGGATTTGTTGGATTATCATGTTCTATCCTCATTTCATATGTAGTGAGGATTCCACATAACTCATCCACTATTAGATTGTCTAAGTCCTTTATTTCTTCAATAACAGAGATTTTGGGATTAAATCTTGAGGGAAGTGTCCTAAACACTTTTTGCACAATGATGGTTTCTTTAACCTCTTCACCTAGTCCTCTGATGGTGTTGACAATATCATCTACACGAAGGAAATAGGCTACAATATTCTCTTCTTCATTCATCTTAAGGGTTTCAAATTGTCCTCTATGGGTTTGTAGTTTTTCCTTCTTGACCTTGCAGTCTCCTTCATATATGTTATGTAACTTGTCCCACATATCCTTTGTTGAACAACAATGCATGACTTTGACAAATATTGGTTCTACCAGACCACACCGAATTTCATTCTTGGCCCTATAATTATTATTACTTAGCCTCTTTCCATTTGTATTTATAAGTGGAGTTGTTGGGGCTGTGTAATTCCAAGGAAGAAAAAGTCCCAAAGACCAAAAATAAGGATGAAGTATTATTGAGTGCCACATGTTCAGGGGGTGCAGCCCCAAAGAAGAAGGTTATCTTTTGTTATTAAACTCAGGGGGAGAAGCCCTACCCTTTTCCATTGATGTCAAAGGGGGAGAGAAATTGGGATCATGATGATAGGGGGAGCATGAGTGTTGCTATCAATGACAAAGGGGGAGATTGTTGGAATATTGGTTAGACTGTTTCTGAAGGAAATTTCTCTAATACCAATTGTTGGCACATTTATTTATACTGAGAGGGGGGGTGAATCAGTATAAGACTACTTTTTCTTTTCTTACAATATTTATCAATGTGTTTCTTTACCAACTATAGTAGTTAAAGATAAAAACACAAACGTACAATCCACAGTATATAGAGATTTAATGTGGAAACCCAAATGGGAGAAAATGACAAAATAATTATTTTATATAATCATGTAGGCACCAACCTACTGTTATAATGTTTGCAGGCACCAACCTGCAGGAGGCACCAATCCCCTTATATGAGCACCAACTCAGCACTATCTGTAGGCACCAACCTATAGCTGTTATATTTACATGCACCAACCTATAGGAGACACCAATCCCCTTAGTTGTGTTGAAATATTGGCCAATACTAAGAGGGGGGTGAATCAATATTTTTTTATTTTTAAATAATTTAATAATAATTAATTATAAAACTTATTAATCACAACAATTTGATCAACACGAATGTACTAAAAATAGAGATTAGTTATAACAATCACAAAAATTACAAGTTACAATGTGTAGGAGACATCGGTCTCTCTTATTTTGAGCACCAACTCAAGGAGACACCAACCCCCTATTTAGAGCACCAAATCTAGGAAGCACCAACTCCATGTTTAGAGAACCAACTCCTTTGTTTCAGGCTTCAACCTGTAGAGGAATCCAATCCTCCCTTGCTCCACCCTTCCACCCTTACTTCATAAATGTCTTCAATATTATTCTTTGGACTCTGCTTCTATTTTGATATTCTAAATTGGATCACAGAGACACTTTCTTCTCACCATTCCTTTATGTATATATAAACTTTCAAAATATGTATCACGTGAACTATTATTTCTCTTCATAAAAAGTGAAAATGAACCAATGTTTCTTTTTATATTATTGTTGTAGCTTTAACAACAAATTTATTCTTTTATCATTATCATTAAGTAATTGGGTGACCTTGGTTCATCTCCAAAAATATGTTTAATAAATAATTAATATAACAATCATATTCTCAATTGGCATTGGTAATCTAGGATCATTTCAACAGTACCAGACTTTTATTCAAATTCTACAAAATGGTGCAAGCTATGCTATGCTTGATGCTCTTTTATTTCATGACAGTTACTCTTGGTTTTAAGTTGAAGAGGACTCCTAGTCCTTTGTTTGGTCATCATAATTACCTAATAAAATATACAGAATGGAACCCCACACTTCCCTTGCATCCACAATTCTTCAAGGATCAAATCTAAGCATTTATGTGTTCTTTGGTGTATTTCATGTATCGAATAATTGCTAGGTGCTTAATTCGTGCCTCTTTTTCCATGGGACCACAATGTTGTGACTAACAACTAAATGCATAATGTGCAAGTCTTGTTCTCTACACAATCCTGAAGGCACCTTTTTACTATCACCAGGTGACCACTCCCTATGACTAAGTGTTATCTTGGTTTATCCCCTTAACTGCTTTGAGATCCCATAATACTTTGACCTATGACCGAGAGTGAGCATGCACAGTGCTTATCTCGATTCTAAAACAAATCGACGGTTGGGTTTTAATCATTGATTGAGTGGATGATCTATATGCTCTTCGAGGTGCTTAGACAAATCTATGATTCAAATTTAATCAATCATTTGAGTGAACGGTCCACATGACTTCCGTAAATGAAACATGCATGTAGAATAATTACTATGCCAAAATGTGATACAATGTGATGCTTGACACATGGATTATTAAATATAACATAAAATTATTTTCGGGTCCGCCCTCTACATTGAATTTTGCACTAGTTTCAACATGAAATAGATTTAGGGATGTTGAATCTGCTTACTCTCATTATTATCAAACGATTAATGCTTTTCCAAAATGATTAACTTTTTTTTTATAATCAGATGACTCGAGTTTATTCCTTTGACAATCCGACGGTTTCTGTAGCTTTCTCCATTCTATTTGGACAATTCCCATTAACCTTTTCATTTTGCGCATGATCCTCACTTACTCCTTGACATGGATCATTGATCGTAATCTTAATCAATGATCATTGGATCGATTTCCAATAACTCAAGGAACACTAATTGTAACTCTATTAGAAAGGAGGGTTTCCACCAACATTCCTAAACCTGCAAATCCTGCTCATCTTCTAGAGACCTGAATTTATCCACAAATACTTCATATATATAAGGGACTTAGGTTGCAGGGACATAGCAATCACAAAAACAACTTATTTACTTGAAACTGAATGTCTTCGTTCCATTTATACAAACTTGTTGTACATAAACTATTACAAAGAACGTATCTGCTCCACATGCCCGATCTACATGTATTTGGCCTCTAACTAGCCTTTTTGGCCACACAGGCCTTCTACACTCTTAATCCTCTATACTTGCATAAATTATGTGATTGATGATCTCTTTCAGGTTTATACCAAACCTTTTATATCCTTGTTTAGACAATGACCTCTTTTTGACATCAAAGACACACCATATCCAACATTTTGTCTCAATGATAATACCATATTAACCATTGATCATGGTAACCATATTATCCTTTTTGCATCAATGCCAACACCAACATCGTATACTCTCTTTGACATCAATGCCAATACCATAACACCATGTCTAACATTCTCCCCCTTTGGCATTGATGGAAACAAAGTGAAAGCTCTTTATTTTAATTGAGTTTTATTGTTTATTCTCCCTTTTTTACAGAAATGGCAGAAGGGATGTTTCTTTGCTCCCCCTTAGGTTATACTCCCCCTACCCATGTACTCATTCTCTGATGAAACTTGTGCAATTCAATTGGATATGGAGATTACCCCGAATTTTTGTCTAAGATATTCACAAGTACTCATGTGTAAAGTTTTTGTGAATATATCTGCAATTTGTTCTTTAGTATCCACATATTCCACATTAACAATTTTTTGAGAAACTTGTTCTCTTAAAAAATGAAATTTAATTGGGATATTCTTGGTTTTTGAATACGTGACAGGATTCTTAGAGAGATTTATAGCAATGGTATTGTCACAATTAATAATAATAGGATGATCATACTTTTCTTGTAGGTATTCTAGGGTTTGTTTCATCCAGATTACTTGAGTGCAGCAGATGCAACGACAATATATTCAGCTTTTGTTGTAGATAGTGATATGGAGGATTACTTTTTACTTAGCCATGACATAAGACATTTTCCTAGGAAGAATGCTCTTCCATTGGTTCTCTTTCTATCATCTACACTACCAGCCCAATCTGCATCAGTATATGCAGTTAAAGTGAAGTCTTCTCCTTTTGGATACTATAATCCAAAATCCAAGGTGCCTTTAAGATATCTGAAAATTATTTTAGATGCCTTCATGTGAGTCTCTTTAGGTGCATATTGAAATCTGGCCACTGATCCTACAAATTGCATGATATATGGTCTTGTTGTTGTTGCATATAATAGGCTACCAATCATTGATCTATACAGGGTTTGGTCTACTTCTAATGATTCATCATATTTGCTTAGTTTGCATCATGTAACCATAGGAGTGCTCATAGGTTTACATTCTTCCATCTAAAATTTCCTCAACGTTTCTTTAATGTATTTAGTTTGAGATGTGAATATGCCTTTGTCTGATTGTGAAAATTGTAAACCCAAGAAGAATATTAGTTCACCAATCATTGACATTTCAAACTCTTTTTTCATTTTTGTAGCAAATTGTTTGCTTAGAGGATTTTGATTACTCCCAAAGATGATATCATCCACATATACTACAACAATAATCATATTCTGCTTTTCAATTTTAATGTAAATATTGTTGTCAGTAGATCCTCTTTTGTATCCTTGCTACTGTAGATTATTATCAAGTCTTGAAAACCATGCCCTAGGGGCTTGTTTGAGACCATACAATGCTTTCTTTAATTTGCAGACATAGTCTTTATTTTTTGATAACATAAATCCCTTAGTTTGTTCTACATAAACCTCTTCTTCTAGATTTCAATTTAAGAATGTTTATTTGACATCCATTTGATATATTTTAAAGTTTCTGCAACATGCAAACGACAAGAACATTGTGATAGCTTCTAATCTTTCCACTGGGGCAAATGTTTCCTCAAAATCAGTCCCTTCTACTTGAGCATATTCTTTGCACATTAGTCTTACTTTATTCCTGATAACTTGACCATCTTCATTAAATTTGTTTTTGAAAACCCACTTGGTCCCTACCATATTTTTGTCTATTGGTCTTGGGACAAGATCCCATGTCTGATTCTTTTCTATTTGATCAAGCTCTCCATTCATGGCTTTGATCCAATCTTTATCTTTGTTGGCCTCTGTAAATGTTTTGGGTTATATTAGAGAGAGCACTACTTGTTCTGATCCAAATGTTTGTTTTCTTCTAGTTTCAACCCCAACACTTTTGTTGCCTATGATTTGACTTTTAGGATGATCTCTTTGTACTCTTCTTGATGGTGCTCTTGACTCTTGTCTTGGTGATGCTTCCTCTTTTTTTTCTTCTTCACTTTGTGATTCTTCTTCTTGTATTTCTTCAGTTTCTTATTCATCATCATCATCTCTTATTCTTTCATCAACTTGTGAATTGTCTTGAGATTTGATTCTTCTAGATTTTAGATCATCAATATTTACATTTGCACTTTCCACAATTTTGTGCAGTCTCAAACTATAGCATCTGTAAGATTTTTATTGGATGAATAACCAAGAAATATCCCTTCATCTGATCTGGAATCAAATTTTGCAAGATTATCATCATCTCTTTTTATATAGCATTTGCTCCCAAAGACTCTGAAGTGTTTAACTGATGTTGGTCTGCCAAACCACAACTCATATGGTGTATTGTCATGATTAACTCTAAGTTTTTCTCTATTGAGTATGTATATTGTTGTATTCATTGCTTCTCTCCAATAGATATCTAGCAATTTGGTTTCATTTAACATAGTTTTGGCTGCTTCTTGGACAATTCTATTCTTCCTTTCAGCCACTCCATTTTGTTGAGGAGTTCTTGGGGATGAAAAGTGTCTTTTAATGATACAGGTGGATATTGGTGGCCACCCACCTATTCCACTTGGACCCCCACCATTTCTTCTTTCAGTCTTTTAGTTTTCGCACAGTTTACTATTTTTAGCAGTTTTTCGGGTCCTGAACTTCCGGAGTCGTTTTGAGGCCTTAAACGACATTTTTTGGGAAAACGGAGAGCAACATATAGCCTAGATCAATGTTTCTCACCCAAAATTTGTAGTCCTCGGATATATCTTTCTAACGAGGTATGGAACGCGTCAAACATAGATCGTATGCCAAAGTTACGTCCCCGGGAAGTTGATGTACCAACTTACCCAAACGAGGCCCATAGTCTTGGCGTTTCATCTCCTAGGGTTAGGTCTTTGGATGTTTAGGGTTTTCCATTGTTTCTCAATAAGAATAGGCCTTCGAGCCTCATTGTAACACAATTCATAGGCCAGTAGCC
>SNQJ01S0126541.1:12766-23266 GCA_010110895.2 Picea sitchensis
CTCATACTTAAGACTCAAAGTTACAAGATATAGTTGAAATCAACCTTGAAGCAATTCTTTGTGGAGTTCATTCATGAAAAATGTTCTTCATTACAAAATATTTGATAGTCATGTATATTTCTGTAAATAATCCATGATCATACAAGAAACAAATTTTGGAAGAATACAATAAGAACACTCAAGAACTCATCCTTGTGCCCAATTCAAAGACTCAAGCATAAGGCTATGAGAAATGGTGTAGAAGAATAGAAAGAGTGCAGAAGATGGAGATCTCTTTTGTTTGATCAAAATCTTGGTTGTGTATTCATGGTTGTACCTTCTTCTTACTCCAATATTCTTCCCTACCCCTTTGATAATTCTGATTCTTGAACCCTTGATGAATCCCTTCTTCTCTTTTTACAATGATATCTTCTAACCAACTGCTTTAAGATTTCTGTGGTGTGAATTTTGAGAGAATTCTTCTGGATAGTCCACAGTAGAATTCATGTTGTGATCGATGTTTTGAATCCAGAACATGATTCATCTTCAGGTCAACAAGTCGAAGATAAGAGCTGCAAATCTGCACAATAAATACTAACGATGCCTAGAGAACACCAAGATCCTCGCTACGGAAAACTATTACTACAAACGACGCTTTAGAGAAGTGTTAGAGATAATCAAGCACCCCAACAATATAAACAAAAATGGTGATTTAAAAGTAAACAACAATTAACTCCCTTTAATATACCATCAAAGGAGTCTCCAATGATCAAGTGATGATCAAGTGAGTGCTCTAGTCTAACTTCTTTAGCCTTTCTCCTTATTATTTTTCATTGTTTACTATTATCCTTATTATATTAGAGTTAGGATATATAATTAATATTTAATAGAGTTAGGACTTTTAGTTATATCTTATTTATAATATCATTTTTACTCTACTTATAGTTACATTATTAGCAATTTAATATTTATAATCATGTCATTATTACTTATTTATTATTTTATTACTTATTGTCATTCATTATTACTTATTGTTATACYTTTATTATTATAATAATTCTGGGTTAATATGATTATATTTAGGTTATTATTATATTTTGTATTATTATTTATTTATTATTATTATAATTATGGTATTATTATTATACCATACTTGTAGTTACATTATTATCAATTTATTATTAATACTTATAATAATGTCATTATTACTTATTATTATTTRATTATTACTYTATTATTAATAATTATAGTCATGTCATTATTACTTATTGTCATTTAATTATTATTATAGTTATATCTTTATTATTACAATTCTTTYTTGGTTAATATGATTATGTTATTGGCTAATCAAACCATTAWTWTTTTTTTTTYAATTGAGATTTTTTCATTATATTATGTATATAATTGTTTACATATGTTTAATGTGTCCAAAATATTCAAGATGATATGTTCTTCCTAGCCTATAGACTAAGTGGATATTGAGCTATACTTTGATTCACAATACATATAATATTATGTTTAATGTGTCCAAAATATTCAAGATGATATGTTCTTCCTAGCCTATAGACTAAGTGGATATTGAGCTATACTTTGATTCACAATACATATAATATTCTCTTCTATAGTAAGTAAAACATCCTAACATAGTTATACAAAAGAGTTGTCCTTTGTTGAAATTCAAAAACTTATTGTTCCTATAAGAGAAAACTCTATAAACATTTATATATTTATAGTGATATTAGGCCCTTCATTTCCATCTTCCCATTGAGTATAACATATTTTTCCGTTTGGATCCTTGAGCACCTTCTTTGATAATTTATCGGCTTCGACATTGTATTCGCGGAAGATATGGCTAAAACTGGTTTTGTTGAAGAATTTGCTGAGCTCTCTAAAATGGACCTTCCAACAGTTTAAAGAAATTATGTGTAGCTTTCCTCTGTTATTGCACCAGTCAATAATTATTTTTGAGTCTCCCAATACCTGTAAATTGAAGATATGCAGTCTTGTGGCCAGTAGGAGAGTTGCCAAGGCTCCTAGAAATTATGCCCTTGTATTGGTACCGGGGCCACATTTGTAGGTCCATTTGATGGAAGTATTATGACTGATCTTAATCACTCCCCCAACTCCACTATGTATACCATTTGATAGTGCAACTCCATCAAACCAACCCACTGATGCTCATGTCTGAAAAATAGCCCGATTGGTTTGAGAAGAAGGAAATTACAAAGTCGCTAATGGTTTAGTAAAAGAGCCACAAATCTTATAAACAACAGAGTCAACAACTGGGCTCCCATTTAAAAAAATGGCTCTATTACGTTCCAGCCAAATGTTCCAGCTAACTAGATTTGACATAATAACAAACTTTGGAGCCTGAGAGATCCAATTATCATAACATAACTTTAGACTCGAGCTCTCTCAAACATAATTTAAACTTTTCCCCCCTAAGATCCGGTTCCAAAATTGTTTTGTAAAATTACAATTTATCATTAAGTGACTAACAGATTCTGGACCGATTGTGCATAAAATATAGTAGCTAGGCCCTTCCCAAACTTTGGAAAGTAGCGAATCCCATGTGAGGATCTTATTTTCCAACGCAAGCCACAAGAAGAGTTTAATTTTTAAAGCAATGTTCCAATTCCAAAGAGATTTTCTCCAACCGCCAATTTGTTGCTGCCATTTGATCCTCGCAATGGCTATGTAGACATTTTTAACCGATAAATAACCCGACTTATCACCACTAGTCCAATAAATCTCATCATCTCTGTCCTGTAAGATGATTCTCGATCCTGATAAGGTCCTGCAATATTTGTCCCATTCTAAAGCCAAGTCACCTAGGTGGGTAAGTTCTCTGCTGTCTTTCCAGTTTGTGCCAATAGAGCCTGGCCGAGTCCCTCCACTAGCCTGATAGAGATAGGTAATTCTTTTTTGATATAATTCGGCAAGGAACATGAGATAAAGTAGAACATATGACCCCAACCCCATAATCATATCTTTTCCAATAAAGATCGACTGTCCTAAACCTGAGCTCCAGCTCAACCACTGTGTTATGATCGATAAGGCTTTTAGAAGGTTCTTCCAGGTTAGTGATGCTGCTGACACCCTGGATGAGGCTGATCTAAGCCAGGTGGCCACTGGAACATAGGGAAGGTATTTGTCTTTGATAATGATATGCCGGATTCCTTTCTTCAAAAATACTCGCCACATAGTGTTTGCCGCCAGTACACTATTAAAAATAAATCACTTACAAGTGAAACCTTTGAGTCTCGCTATGTTGGCATTAAGAGGAGTGCTTGAGAAATTTAATTACCTTAGTATGTGGTCCTGTGAAGGGCACAATGCCTAATTACATGGAGCAAATTCTAGAAGTCTCTTATCAAATGTGGAACTCATAATTGCTAAGTTAGAACTTATATTTACACCATCAAGAAAAAAATATTTCAATTTGAAAAAATGGAATATGGTAATTATTAGTGAAATGCTAAATTTAACCTAAACTTTTGCATGGACTTAGATCTCAATCACCCCTTCTATGTCAAGGGATGGACATCAACTTTGGTCTTGCAAGTGAAACTTAGTTTAATTATGGAAAATATTTAGATAAAAAACTAAAAAAAAGCTAAAACACCAACATGAATAAAATAACTCTAATCTATAAGTGAATATTACTTTTATTTCTAAGAGTGCCCTTGAACACCTACACTTCCTTTGGAATGATGTTCCAAAGAAAAATAGGAAAACAAAATGTCTATGATTTGTAGTGAGTGTGTGTGAAAACGAAGTATTTATGTGCTTATAGTTGCTCAATGTCGATCATATGCACGTTTGTTTTCTTTCGTTTCAATTAAAGGAGCCACTTGTATACATGTGGCCTCACATGTATTTGTGGATTAACCCAAAAATTGTTAGTTTGATGTACACATTTTTATGGTAATATAACTTAATGAGATTTTATTTATTAAAAATAAACTAGGACAAAAAAATTACCCATCTCAAATATATAATATTTTTTTATTATCTTTTAGATATTAATATATATATTTTATTTAAAAAATTGTTATGGAATATCACATTAAGACTAAAATCCATGACTGTTAAACAAAATATAAAATTTTCAAAAAAATATAATCAAAATATAAAATAAAGTATTTTATTAGAAAAATAAATAAACAAAATATAAAATTTTCACAAAAATTTATAATCAAAACAATCAAAATATAAAATAAAGCATTTTATTAGAAAAATAAATAAATAATAATTTGATGTTAAAATCATAATCTAATTAGACATCAATGACATCAAATTGATGTAAGAGTTTTTATTTTTATTTTTTATTATAGATTATAATTTTTTTTTATAAAGCAATATAGTTGCTTTGATTATAAAAATGTATATATTTTATCTTTTTTTAATTAAAATTTATAATTTAAAAAAAAATCATATATTTTTAATCATTAAATTTATTTAAATTATATAAAATAATAATAATTTAATTTTAAAATTACAACTTATCATTAAAAAAAATATTCTTAATTAAAAAAACTTAAACAAATCATTTTCTAAAACCACTTGCATTCTTGAAAAATAAATTTAACATGTGAAATTACCTAAGTATCACGTCCCTTCTTGAAGTTGAAGAGGTTTCTTCGATTTAAAAAACTTATCATACATAAATATACAATTTAATAACAATTTCCACTTATATTTTTCTATTTTTCTGACATGACCTTATGATAACATCCATTTAGATATTTATAACCTTTTTTCTCTCGCAATTCTTAACTCGACGAACTCCACTAAAAATAAGAATCATGAATTGTTAACTATGCAAACTCCACTTGAAACTGCTTTTCAATAATTAGAATAATGACATTACATGGCTCATATAACTCTAGCTATTGGATCTCTAATCACTTTGGGGTTATTGGGTAATTCCTAAGATTCTTCGACCCCACATCCAAAGTATGAATGACTTATGGGCAAGTTCAACCTCCTTTTTTATCCATTTTCCTTTACATGGGGCCATAAACCTTTACAACACTAAGTTTCCATAGAAGAAGTTTATTATTGATAATTGTAAAACATAATTTGGGTTGTGAACTTCACACTTTTCAATAATTAGAGTCCTTACATAGGACATAACTTATAAAATTTTAGCTTTTGGAAGTTTAATTTGGGTTTTTGAATATTATGAGATAATTTTTAAGAATTGAAAACATTATCACAAGAGAACTCATACTAATAGATATTTTTATGTTCATTCCCATCACTACGTTACTAAAAAATCTATTGTTCTCAAAACCCTTGCAACTAGAGTTATTTGAGTTTCTACTCCCCATCTCTTAGGCAAAGAAAGAACCTACTTTACTAAGTTTTTCCTAGGCAATGGCTATTCTATTTCTCATATCAACAAAGTCTTTCGCTTTTCCCTCCATTCGAAATCCAAACATTTATTTAGAAGCACTAAGGATAAAAATAGCCCTATGCTTGCTCAAGGATTTTACCAAATTCCTTACTCCTGTGGAAAATCCTACATAGGCAAAATCAATAGATCAATCCAAACCGGTCTAAAAAAACATATAGCTAACACATTCCATAACCGCCTTAGTAAGTTAAGCTATCACATAGCATTCCTACACTATTAAACACCTCATCTTCTTTGAACAAGCCAAATTCTTACATCAATGCCCCATTACTCATATTGTATTATCAAGGAAGCCCCTGAAATTGAAAAACACCACAACAATTTTAATTAAAGAGATGAATATAAACTTAGCCTTTCATGGAAGCTCATTATCCTTTTTTTAATCAATAGATCCCCCAACTTTTCTAACTTATCTATTTTCAAATTTTAATTCTAATCATACCCTCTTTTCTTTTTATTCTTCTCTTATCTTAATTTTTGTCCTCCATCAACCCACTTTAGAATATTTCTTTTTTCTTTATTACCCTTTACTATTTATCTTTTTTGATATTTTTCATTATCTAACATTACTATTATTCTTACATTACTTTTTTCTTCTTATTTTAACCCAAGGCGCAACCTTCTCTTACACCTAAGGTCCATCTATTTCCTATTCATATCCCTGCCCCTTGGATTTTCGATTATCAATTAGTTACAACTTATGCATTTAACTTTGTTGTTTTTATAGTCTTTATCATTTAAAAACTTTATCTAACACATATATATTCAATTATTCTTTTGTTCTATTTTATTATTTTCTCTATAATATCTTCTTCATTATCCTATTTTCTCAAAATTTCAATTAGTTATAAGATTCATTTTAAGCTTAGTTGTTTTTATACTCTTCATCATACTATTAATTTAATAAATTTTTTTAAAGTTCATAGTTATAACTTTATTGATTTTTTAAAATATCATACAAATAAAAGAGCTATGATGCTGGCCTATCACTTGGAGAACTATAACAACAACAAAGAAAAATAACCTCTAATCATATATATTGTTTGTGGATTGTCCAAAAAAACTGTGAAAACAAGAAGATCCAAAAACACTCTTCTATGAAAATGGCAAAAAATACCATACCTATGCCTATTTTTATCTATAATTTTAACAAAAGAGACTGATAAGATACCCAACATCAAGGGACCAAGGTTCGCTTCCCGAGCACCCAGTCTAGGGGTATTAATACAATAATTTTGACCAACCTATTTTGATAAATAATTTTGTATATTAATCCAAATCTTTCGTTTCCTCAATATTTTTAATATTATTTCATAATGATTGATTTTACTGTATCTTATATATTTTATTTTTAGGGCCATTTTTTTTCTTTTTTATTAAAGTTTTATTTAGTTCACCTGATGATGGATAGAGTGTCCATTCGAAATATTGGGAGTTTCAAAAACTATAACATAGTTCAATTCCAATTTTTTTATTCATAATTCTTAAGATTCTTATACCCCACATCAAACAAGGACCTTTTATTTCTTTTACAAATAAGGGTAGCTCACAAGTGAGTTCAACATAACATTTTTTTATTCATCTCACCTTTAAATGAGGCCATGAACCTTTAAAACACTTTTCTTAGTCTTTCATTTATTCAATCTTTGTAATATAATCAATGTAAATCCATCTTAAATCTAAATCTATTAAGTATCTAGAGGGATTAAAAATAAAACAATTGAAATGGTCCCTCTTCTTCTAATAGTTGATATGATTTCATTTTTATAATGTTACTTATATATATAAATATTTGTGAATGATTATTATTTAGTTCACATTACCTTTATTATTATTATATTTTTAGTTTTAAATATAACATATGAGGGTGGGGTGAGTCAAATATTAGAGAAATGTATTATACATTTGAGAGTGAGGGTGGGGAAAATATTAGGGAAATGTATTATACATTTGAGAGTGAGAGTGGGGGTGGGGAAAATATTAGAGAAATGTATAGGGTGAGGGTGGGATAAATATTAGAGAAATGTATTATACATTTCTCTAACATTTACCCCACCCCCACCCCCATATGTATTAATACATTTCTCTAACATTTGCCCCACCCCAACCTTCATATGTATAATACATTTCTCTAATATATGAGAGTGAGTGTGAGGGTGGGGCAAATATTAGAGAAATGTATATTGGATCAACGTTACATAGGATGAAAAGATGTTACAATCTCTTCAATATTAGAATATAAAATGCACCTCACTCCTCTCAATATAATCAAAAGAAAATAATTATCTAAAATTTCACACAAAAAATTTATTAATAATAATTGCTTGGACTTTTTATCCACTAATTCAAAAATAAATATTTCATAGAGTATTGCTTCCCTACATACCTTGACGAGCCCTTTTACACTAAGCAAATGCTTTGCATACCCTTCATCAATGATTTTCAATGTCAATTTGATCTTTATTTGATGCAGGTTTAACATAGTGTTAGAGGGTTTTACAAGTATTGTTCTTATATCTTTTATATTCTTACTCTCAAATTTATGTACATTCATATACAAATCCTAATTGGAAAAGATAATCATCCTACCCAGTCATGGAGTTTACTATCTAATAACATTCTCAATGTGATTTTGTGACACTAATTATCCTTGTTTCAATGGATCAAAGAATTCAAATAACAAATACAAACCACTAAATATTGTAAGCTCCAGGGATTTAATCATGTGATGAATATATAATGTTTATACTCATTTGGAGGGGCAGATAAAAGAGAAGGTTCGAGAAATGGTTATCCATGTGGAAGGACATCTCTACCCAATGATCTCTTGGACATGGGGGCAAATAAAAGAGAAGGTTCGAGAAATGGTTATCCATGTGGAAGGACATCTCTACCCAATGATCTCTTGGACATGGTTATTTTTGTTGCTTTTTCTTTATCTATAATTATAAAAGCTTATATATAGTTTTTATATATAGTTTTATTGTTTTAAGAAATTAAAATTTTATAAAAAAAATATTTTATAAATGTATTTTTAAAGAAATATAATTTATGTATTTATTTAATGAGAAATAAATATAAAAGAATTATTTTATAGTGAATCATTAATATTTAAAAAAAATAAAATTTGTATTTATATTTATGATAAATAAAAAAATTAATGGAAAACAACATTTTATTAATATATTTTTAAATTATTTAAGTTATTTATAATAATATAAATGGTTTTGATGATATTATAAGTGATTTTATAAAGCATGAGGAATATGTTCTAATAATTCTCTAAATAAATATTATTTATATTATTATTTAAATATTGGTTATACCATTATTTTGTGTGATTGATTTTGAGAAACTTATCAAAATATCAGTGTTTTGGCCTTGTGGTTCAAATCTCTCTACAAGATTTTAATTATAATAGATAAATATTAGTGTTTTGGCCCCGTGGTTCAAAACTTTCTACAAGATTTCAATTATAATAGATAAATTTAGAAACTTAGATTATAATTACATTATTATTTCTCTCTTAGCTCTCATAACCTTAGTCGTTGTTAGGATGTGGTGTTGTTATAAGAACTCAAAGATAGACAATCATTGATAAATCCAAAAAACATTGTAAAGGTGTCGACCTCCTCATTCAACAAGTGCATTTGGTACAATTGGTATAGTGCTTGAGAAAAGTAGAAAAGTCAATGTAACACAACTTAACTCCCATTGATTACAAAGAATGAAAATCCTTTTGGAATGGAAAAGCAAGACATGAATCTAATTCCTCTAATTAGGAAAGGGAGTTAGTTATGTTGTTTTTAATGGGTAAAGAAAAATAATAAATGATCAATTGATTTTTTCTAGGTTACATTGCTAAGGGAAAACCTCCAAGTACTTGCCCTCATTTTAAGGATGGTACCCACAGTAAGTGCTAGAATTCTTAGGGCACATAGCTGATCAACAATAAAGCTTGAAGCCACTATAACAATACACTCATTTAGAGTTCAACATGCCACATGCAAGAATTGAACTTGGGTGGAGAGGATAACAATCATTTCTCTTAATCATCCAAAGTAAATACAATTGACAAAATGATGATCAATTAATACTTCAATACTAAACTAGCATACCCCGAAGCAGGGGAAAGGAAACACCGAAGTGAATTGGCATGGTTACATTGTTTAAAGACGATGTGATTTTATTTTTTATAGGATTTACAACGATGTAACCACAGGTATAGGTAGAAATGTAAGTTACTATATCATATTTGGGTTAGGAGTTTTGAAGCTAAAAATTAAAAGATTCATTATAAAAAAATTGGCTTGTAAGGAATTTACAGGTTAGTATCTATAATTGGTATAAATTTAATTTCTTGAAGCTAAAAATTATGAGATTCTTTAATAAAAATATTGTCTTGTAAGGGATTTACAGGTTCACTTCTCAAGGTAATATATGATGATCATCAAAGGCATAAGTAAAACATGGGCAATGTTGCAACCACTAATTAAGTTTCAGATCATAGTTGGATTATTGTGAATTGCAATAGTATATTGTTACTAGAAGAGTGCCCCTTTACATTGACGAACCCTAAAACAATGCCATATCCACTAATTACATAACAATGTTGAAAGGGAAAAATGTGGATGACATCTATCCAATACACGTCGAGACCCCGTTTATTTAAAAAAATTTGGAAGTTTCAAAGGAAGCATTTACATCAGATCAAATTTTTAACTTCACGTAGAGCAAAGGAAGCAATCTCAACACAACGATACCATGCAGAGAATAGTGTCTCACTTTGTTGATGCTCTAGCCAAACGTCTCTCTAAGGGAGTTGAACCAAAAACTTGGTTCCAATATAGAGATGAATCCATTTTTTTTTCAAGGATTCAACCTTACCTTACAAAGCTCTGAATGATGCATGCCCATATTCTAAATTTTCTCTGTTTGACTAGCACACAACTTTTCTAGGTAACTACAATTTTCAAATCTATACCAAACATGGGTTCAAGGGCATGGCCTAAAAGGATTATTTTTCTTGATCAAATTTAGGATGAAAGCATTGAGTGTTCACTACTTGGAAGCATTAAGTGCTCACCACTTGGACAACA
>SNQJ01S0126543.1:13318-26328 GCA_010110895.2 Picea sitchensis
GCTTAACCAAATATTTTGGGGCATAGAGTTTTAAGATAACAAAATTTGAACAGGAAAAGAGAATTTTGAAAGTCAAAGAAATCCCACCAGTTTACCTACAGTTGCCATCTCCAATTTGAATCTGTGGGTGTCTCACAAAGTTCCAAGTCTTGACTAACCTTCAGCATTGCTAGCCATATAAGATCAATTTGTTGACGGGCTGTTGGATATCCAACCCTTCCATGTAGAGCTTTGTATCCTGAAGCAGAAAGACATTGGGTCTTTTAATGTGTTTTTTCCTTTAACAATATTCTTCCTTGTGGTTGAGTTCAATCTCATTACATCAAAGGATAGGATTCTAGTTTTTGATTGCTCCCTTTCAAGAGGGAAAATTTTAGGGGATAATATTTTCCATTTGGCCAGCTTTCCTTTTTTTTCCCTAAAAAGATTTGCCAATTCAAAATGAATATTTGTCCAAATTTCTGCAGGATCAATTGGCATGAGAAAATTGTCAAAGTTTTCTATCAAAGATAACTACCACTGAGCTTTTAAAAAATGCAAGTTTCACCAAATTTTTCTAGTTAATATTTGGAGAACTATAAAGATCCGCCAAGGTTTTGACTTTCTTCACTTCAAGGAAATCTTGGCTCCTTAAAATTTTCCGTCTTTCAGTGACACCATTATTGGCCTAACTTGCCAGGAATCAGACAGAAACTTACCTTCCATCTCTAATTTATTGACTGATTTCATGTTTTTTCTCATCATCAGGTTTGAATCTGCCTTTTGTTTATTAGATTGATGTGCTTTAGACCCAATTCCTCAGGATTCCTCTGAGATCCTTCTATAGGGCTCTCTTGATTTCTTTTCATATTATCCTTTTTGATGGCTTTCTGTGTCTCTGTGTCTTCTATGATTTCTCCCAAATCTCTTTCAATTGAGGCCATCTCATCTTTTGTCTTATCCCCCAACCATTGTCCTTCTACAGTCGTATTCCCAGCAACATCTTGCGATTTATCTGAAATCAGGGGTGATCATCTCTGTTTTCAAACATTCCATCTTCATATTTGGTACCGGGTAGAAAACTTGAGTGGGCCTTGTTGATATTATGGTAGCTGTGGGAGGTATCAACCTCCATGTGTAACCTCTGACTAGATTACAATATTCCGGAAGCTAGAGAAACCCTAAACAGATGTGTAAAACCCTAGAAGACAAGTCGGCTCAGTAAAAGAATTAATACTAAAGTATTAGCCTCTAGAAGGAGAAGTCGGCCTAGACAAGTGACAAAGAGCACTATAAATAGAGGGCGCTTGAGCTCATTTGGCGACACACTCACTCACAAGCTCATACAAGACAAGTGGTGCGCAAGTCTAGAGGAGGAGTGCAGCTGCAACGACTGCAGCTGGGTATTAGTCTTGGTCTATGGTTTTTGGGACTTTCTGCTTGGTGCGCTATCTTTGGAGAAAGGTGCGTTCTCTCTTGGTTATCTGTTGGGTCTAGTGCTGCTTCTGGAATCATTCTATTTGTCAAAGGTTATGGTGCTCGGGGGTGGCTGCGTGCCTATGGTTGGGTGACAATATTGTGATATTGTCTATGGTGAAACGAGCACATCGAATATTTTAACAGGTCTAAGGGTTAAGAATATGTGTTTCCTCGGGAGTCACAGGTTTGAATCCAGAGGGGGGTAGGGTATGTAGTATGTACACTTCTGTACATTAAGCAGTTAAATCGCTGATGGAGGGGGTCCCTTCTCTCACAAACAAGGGGGTTTCACACATCAATTTGGTGTCTGGCTAGTCTGTGACCTTAAAAATAGATTATTATTATTATTATCATTATCCAGTGGTCAGCTTGTTGCTGGTTACAGAGTAACAGAAACGACTGTTACTTTACACCTTTCTCTTGATTGCCTTTCCGCAACACCTCACCTGAGTTTTTGCTCCTGCATTTTCTGGTTTCTTGTGTCTATTTCCATATCCTTCTGCGTAATCTAGAGTATTTTTAAATTTGTTAGCTTATCTAGGCTCTTGTTGTACACTCACCTGCTTGTTCTGGTTACGCCTTGAGCCTTCCTGAATTTGTTAAAGCCCATCTTAGTGCTTGGCATGTTCACCCTTCTAGTCATGGTGCAAGCAGAGACTAAGTGGCCATAATCATGGAATAGGTGACACTTGAAGGGAATGCAGTTGTAGTCTATTGTTTGAACCCAATGATAATCACGTAGAAACAAAGTAATCTTTTCAGGAAGAAGGGAGTTAAGCTCAAGATCCATACAAATTCTTGCATATGTAGTGAATTTTTGCACTCCAGATCATATCTGCTATTTTTCATTCTCCTAACATTGAATTAACAGTCATCAGGATGCTTTTGTTCCAGCACTTTAGGGGTAACGAGTAAAGGTGAATCCAAACTGGGGTCCTTGTTGAATTCTCTTGTGATGGTGTAAAAATAAAAATTGATGTTCCAGAATCACATCTAAAGGCCAATATTATCATAAAAATAGGTTCTGCCTTAGAAAATCCTGTTTTTATCCTCCAAACAGGAAATGTGCTTTGAAATAGCTTTTAGCACAGATACCCAACTCAATCTCCATCAAATCTCAGCTGTTTTCCACCCACCTGTATAATTCCTTTGACGGCCATGCCCTCATGGTATACAGTCATAGATACATTGTTTTATCTGCCACCACATCATGGTTGACAAACACTTCGGGGGGATACTTCTGCCTTGGTGAAGCATCCATAAACACACTGCAGTTTAGACTCTAGTTGGTTCAGGAATCGTTGTTTGTCATTGTGGTGCATGTTTTAAAATCTCTCACAGGGATACCAGAGATTCACAGTCGTGAATACAGAGTGAGAGATTGCTTGCATTCAGGAAAGTGTCTGGGTTCAGAAGGTTCAATCAGAGCAGATCCCAAGTGTTTCTGTGAAAAGTTCCTTTGCATCCCAATATAAAATAAATACTTTATAAAAGTATATATTTCAATATTTATTGGTTAGTCTTTTATGTTTCCTGTTCTCATTTTGTAATTGAATCTTATTTCTTTAATGTTTCATTGTGGATTGCTCTTGTATTCTTCTCTTACCTTTTTCTGTTGTGTTATTAACTTCACATTGCTTGGGTGATTGTCTTTTTCTCTGACAGTATTTTCTGTATAGGACCATTTGGGTATTTCCAATGCAGCACCTTTTGATGCTCCACTGTTTCCAATACCTCTACCAAAAGTTGTAGAGGGTGGCAATTTTGAAGATGAATGCAAGGAACCTGAAGGGCAAATTCATGATTACATAAGTAATCTTCGATTCCGTATATCACCAACTGCATTTTTCCAGGTTAGACCTTGTATTTACTTATTTCATGTCACTGTCACTTACAATATTGTAAATTTTTCTTTTGTAGTGTAATTTTATCAATGTTTGATCGCTGTAGGTCAACACTGTTGCTGCTGAGAGGCTTTACTCACTGGCGGGTGATTGGGCAGCTCTTGGTCCTGAAACCCTCCTTTTTGATATATGTTGTGGGACAGGCACCATTGGTTTGACACTAGCTCATCGTGCCGGGATGGTAACAAAATTTACTTAACTTCTGTTAGGTGTAATTGCTTATTCATTACCAATTAATGTCTATTGAAAGGGATCAAGCAACATATCTGTACAACTCATTGGGAGATTTCCATCTTGTACAAATACTGTATCTAGTTCGAATCAATTGTGGACACAATTTACTCTCTAATTTATAAATGTGGTTCTGTTAGGTTGTAGGGATTGAAATGAGTGCCCCTGCTGTCAAAGATGCTCTAAGAAATGCGGAAATCAATGGTATAAAAAATTGCAAGTTTGTTTGTGCGAAGGTGATAAAACTTGGAAGTCCAGACAGCATCATGAATTCATTTGCATTTGGTTCTAAACATATAATCCATGTCTGATTTGATTTGTGGTGGATCCATTTTATTAGTGCACTGATTAAGATGGGATTGTTACAGGCAGAAGATGTGATAGATTCATTGTTGAAGGAGTATCTTGAAATACCATCAGAGATGGCATCAGATATCTCAGATAATGCCACTGACAAGAATATTGACAATATACCCAAGGAAAGTGCTAGTGAACATGATACAAAGGGTAATAATTCTTCAGTGTCTGCAAATGACACAGAAATAAAAGATGACACTGTTGCCAAGGAAACTGAACATATTGGTAATATGGGCAGCAATTCTCTAGGAATCTCTACTGAGACAAATGAGCTTACTGAAAACAAGAAAGATGCGAATATTATGAAGCGGTTTAGTGAAGTTGTTGCTATAGTTGATCCTCCACGTTGTGGTCTCCACCCTGTTGTAAGCATCTGTCAGATTTCAAATGCAATTTGATGATTGTTTATACCTTCACCGAGTAAATATGATATGACTCAGATGAAATGAATTTCATATTTGGAGTAATTTGTCTGAAATTATTTGTATACAGGTCATCAGGGCTCTTAGAACTCACCCCGGCTTGCGTCGGCTAGTGTAAGTAATCACAGAGTGCTTTCTTGTTGTATTCATTGATAAAGTTCATAATCTCGATTATGTTGTCTTGTGCGTCAGACATAAAGAAGCAATGGGGTGGGAATTTAAGGTACTCAGAATAATTTCCTGTCTTGTTTGCAATATGCAGCTACATCTCATGTAATCCAGAGACCTTAGTAGCTAATGCAATTGAACTTTGCACACCATCAACTGGTAAAGTGGAGAAAGCAAAGGGGAAGAGAGGTGGATACAGACACATGGGTAATGCAGGTCATGCTAGGCAGCGTGCCAAATCCATGCCAGTGTCAGAACCCTTTTGCCCAATCAAGGCAATGGCTGTAGATTTGTTTCCTCATACACCACATTGTGAGATGGTGATGCTGCTGGAAAGATAGGATTTGGCTTTTGAGAAGGACATTTAATCTGGAAATTCTTGTTCTTTTCATGCATTGCAGTTTTATCCATAGCCAACTTGTCTAAATCTGTTATGGGAGAATACAGTTGGTCTTGTGCAATGCAATTGAGTCTTAAGCTATGCAAATGCGGCCCTCTTGAAGTGCAAGTTCAGATTTTGCTAGTGTTGCAAAATCAGTAACCTGCCTTAATTAGATATTGTTGTGAATTATCATTTTTCTGGATGTATGTGGTTTTTGAATATTGAATCAGTTAACTCTAGTTAGAATATAGGTTTTGTAATCTCAATCCTCGTCTTTTATTCTTTTACCAGCCCTTTTGTGAAGATAGCCATTTGTATTGGCTATTAACGATGATCTACAGGGTAGGTCTCCAAGCTTTACTACCCTAAGCTGAATTGCGATCACTGGACCATGCTATTTCTCAAACCTTGAGGTGGAGACTTCTGTTTATGTTCAGAGGTAAGCATCTGTACTCGGCTACAGAAGATTAAAATTTGGACTGACTAATTCAATGTTCAGGACAGACACACAAGTATATTATGATGTAAGTAAAATGTTAAAGAAAGACTAAATATGTAATCCCCTATCTTCGCATATTCAATTTTTACATTGCTTTTTGACAAGGACAGTTTAAAGGAGTACCACTGATATCAGGGATAAATTATGAAACCATGAACCCACTGGATGCCTTTTTGCTCATGAGTCATTAGATAAGGTGCCAAATATATTTCAACTTTTAGATTGCTTTTTGAAGAGTTAAGATAAAATTAGCACCGGTGATATCAGGGATAAATAATGAAGCCACAGAACCACTGAATGCCATTTTGCTCATTAGATAAGGTGCTGAGTAGGATCTTACTATCACTCTAGCCCTCGATTCATATTATCACTCTAGTCTCTAGCCCTTGATGCATACTCCAATAGTTGTTCAAGCAGCATACTCGGCAGTGTCACGATTCAACATGTATTCAGCATACTCCAACATGTATTCAGTATACTCGGCAGTGTCACGATTCAACATGTATCCCAATCGTTGGTATCAAACCAAATAAGCTCTTCAATATTATGAAACTGGTACCACTGATAAGAACAAGGTAAAAGTAAGTTATTGCTCTTTCCCTTTTGCCTTTTTCAATCAAGTAAACTTTGGAGGTCATTCTCAGAAGTGTTTCCCCTTCATCGAGACATCTTAATCTCTAGGATATGATGGTCATCCTCATTCTATCATGAGCCCTTCCCCTGAGTGCATTTTCTTGTCTTTCCATTAGTGCCTTAGCCTGAAACATATTAGTCATTCCAAAATACCAATGTATATACAACATCAACATCATAAATCAATAACATCATAACATGAAATACATCCATAGGCATGTTATTCAACAAGTGTATATGATATTAACCACATCGACACAAGGACTAATCATGCTAATTCATCATCAAAGATTACCAATATTACATAGCCAAATTTAAAAACATATACTGCTAATTAAATCATCAATCAAGGAAGCATTGGTTTTCATCACAATCTAGACAATCACATAGATGTCTAGGTCTATCATATCAATTATTAATAGAAGCAAGTAACGAGGGGATGACAAGTCCAGAACACTATCTCCTATCTGTGAAACTAAAAACATCAACACATGTATCATATTATCATCATGCAATATAAAGAAGGGACACCATCTTGACTGGGCATAAGCCCTCTAATAACATATCAAGTAAGGGTTACTGATCACAAGCCATCAAGGGTATAATCATCAAGGCACACATGTTCATTTGTAAATAAATACCATACAAGGAACCATCCTAGAGATGGGTTGTCCAAAACCTTGTCACCAAACTATCATTAGAGGGAACACAATGTCTAGCCAAAGGGTAAACAAGACAGAGTATCAATTCCACACTAGGGGAGTCATACCATGTAAGCAAGGGGGGAATTCATCACATCATCAAAGCATAGTTCATCATAAGTATATGCAATTCATAAACAACCAATCACCAAGGAAACGCTAGTCATTGAGGAACACTCAACCATTATCCACTAAGGGGTGATACTCATAAGCATTGGCTAGGCTTTGACCATATGTTATTGACAATAATTAGGAAGGAGGCAGTCATTCATAATCAATGATGAGCTTAGCAGTATAATCAATGACATTTGCTTAGCAATACATGTGCATTGAGAGGGTTTCATCATCCTCGCCACTTTAAGTAAACACACATTCACTACAGTAGGATAATGAGTCCATCTCATACAATTGGAACTAGAATCTCACATGGTGATGGCCATGTTTTAGGGGGTGTTAAAATTTCCCCCCTCACACGGTGATGGCCATGTTTTAGGGGGCGTTATAATTCCCCCCCTCACAATAGGGTTACGACCTTGGAGCCAATTCAATGTTAAGCGACTAAGTATAGAACTTTATTTCATATTTCCAATTCACACATTATTTTGTTCAATGTCATTGCTATATCAAAATTGTCGACACCAATCAAATTATTATATTATCACATTACCATCAAATGGTAATACCATCAATTTCAATTATTATTAGATGATCATCCTCATCATTAATCAAAATAGTCAAAATCCTTAGTGTTGCAAGCATCATGAATTCATCAATGAATCATCGAGGCCATCGAATTAGGTACCATCACCCAAATATTAGCATTACCATCATTCACACCAATATTTTCCACATCATCAAATCACTGACAAGTCATTAATATTATCAAGATAATCAATATCACCCTGTGTATCCTTAACATCATTGAATCATCAATAATAGTATCAAATCACATCACTGCTAATAAATCATAAATGTCATTGAACTAATATCATTGAAATAATCCACATCAATATCAATTTCTAAGGCTTTGCTCCTAACATTAGTATCAAATCACATCATTGCTAATAAATCATAAATGTCATTGAATTAGTATCATTGAAGTAATCCACATCAATATTAATTTCTAAGGCTTTGCTCTTAACATTGTAGNTCAATATCAATTTCTAAGGCTTTGCTCCTAACATTAGTATCAAATCACATCATTGCTAATAAATCATAAATGTCATTGAATTAGTATCATTGAAGTAATCCACATCAATATTAATTTCTAAGGCTTTGCTCTTAACATTGTAGAGTGGTTACTCATCCATTAGAGGTGGCTCCAAGAATTTAGAGTCAATTAAGAAATGACATAGCCATTTCTAGTTTGGTATTGGTCATCACCATTGCAATAAATATCACACACAATGCAATGATAAGCAAGGAATCGATCAATCATTGTACCTTTGGTCCTTCCATTATAATTTAGTTATTTGTAATCACATGTTCAATTAATCGTCTTTCATATCCTTAAGCCATCTTAATATTATCAGTGTCCCACCAATATTATAGAAATCAACAATTAATGTTAATGATATCATTAATATCAAATTCTTGAGGTTATCATCAATTTAAGTTCGAAACATCACATTCTCAACCCAATCATTATTTTCATTACTTATTCATTATCAACACCTTATGATTAATCTAAGAATCTTATCATTGTTATTAATTTTGAGATCGTCATCGAATCAGAGGTCAGTGAATCGTTCAAGTTTTTTTTCCCCAATTGTTACACTAATATCCTTAGAATTCATTACTCAGAGATCAACATCATTAATGCCATTAATGTTATTAGTTCATATTATCAAGTCATTCATATTGTTAAGATTGTGAACATTATCAAATCCAACTTTAAATCAATCACGTTAATACCATTGAATTTTGACCTTAATAAGGATACCACCAAATAAGGATGAAAGATACTATTACAAATGCTGAAAGACATCACTAGAAACTCATAATGACTTTCGTGTGTTTTGAAGGTTGTCTTTGGNTTTAAATCAATCACGTTAATACCATTGAATTTTGACCTTAATAAGGATACCACCAAATAAGGATGAAAGATACTATTACAAATGCTGAAAGACATCACTAGAAACTCATAATGACTTTCGTGTGTTTTGAAGGTTGTCTTTGGGATGTTTGCCTCTTTCATCCTTATTTGTTGGTATTCTCAACATAGATCAAGCTTAATGAAAATTTTTGCTCCATAAAATTCAGCAAGGAGATCATCAATAGCAAGGATGATAAATTTGTCCTTGATTGTCAACTTATTGAGAGCTTGAAAATCATGACACATGTGCCAAGTGGCTTCCTTCTTTAATACCATCACTATTAGTGATGAGTAAGGGCTTGTACTGGGACGTATGACCCCTACCTCCAACAACTCTTGAATGATCTTTTCTATTTCATTCTTTTGTGCAAAAGAGTGGCGATAAGGACGTACATTTGTTGGTTGAATCCTTGGAATTTGGGGAATGCTATGGTCATGCTCTCCTCAAGAAGGGGTAATTCCTTTGGTGTCTCGAAGACCTGATGATGTTTGTCAAGGACTAGCTTCAAGTCTAGGTGGATTTCTTATGTTGCATTAGTCATAACCTATATGGCATTCAATTGGGAAATAATGCCATAGTAGCCCTTTAATAAATTCTCCATACAATGAGAGCTGACTATTTCAAGAGAGCTTTCCTGAAGCCCTCAAAGGGTGTGTACATGGCCCTATTTAATGAAACTCTTATAGAGTTCTTTGAAATCCATGGTGACTGGTCCCAATGTGCGTAGCCATTCTGCCCCCAATACTATATCACACATCCATATTGATGTCAAATAAATGGGTTTTGAGTTGATAGTATCCCATCTAGAGTCCAACATTTTCACATCTTCCCACACATTTCATCATACCTCCATTAGCGATCATGATTTGAAAGTTGTGCACCGGGTGTAGAAAACAATGGGTTTCTTTTGGCACTCTCTTGTGAATGAAATTTGAAGTACTATCACTGTCAACTAGGACTATGACTTTCCAGTGCTTGATGTAACTCGTGGGTTTCAAGGTTTGTGGAGTTGATATGCTTGGTAATGCATGCAATAAGATAAGTGGTTCTTTATGAGAGAATGGAGGTTTCATATCTGCCTGGTTTTGAGTGTTGGTCTCTTCAACTTGTAGCTATGGTGTCCCTTCGATACTTATGTTTTCGGTTAGGGATTGAATGGTCATATCAATTTGGAACAATTTTTTTTCTTTACACTAATGACTTGGCGCATATTTTTCATCACAATTATAGCCAAGTCCTCGTCTTAGGTGATCCACCATTTTTCGTTGGAGACAACCTTTGTACTTTCAAGGGATGAGTATGAGTTGTGCTTGGAGAAGTACTCTGGGGAGGACGAGTGCAGGGAGTGAAGGTTGTTTTTTTTGTTTATGCATCGATCATCATCTATGCTTCTAGGGCCCTCTACCTCGCTTCTAACCATGTGCTTGAATCTCCCCCTTGAGGGCACTAATGAAACATTATTTATAGAAAGTATCTGTTAAGTTCTTTGTATAGATAACTAATTGCTCAAAGGCTTCCATAAAGTATTTTCCTAAGTTGGTTTCGGTAACTTGGTAAGTTGCCCCAAAGAGTATTTTTCTCGAACCATTAATAGACAGATTTAACAAACTGACTCCAAGCCATATAGCCCGCATATGCTTTTTTATGCCATTCCCACCATTACCATCATTCTGGATCTAGATACAAGACCCCTACCTTGAGTTTCTTCATGTTATCAGTAATGCCATGGAGGGAAGAGTAATGTTCCATATGGATGACCCATCTTGACGAGTAGAACCATCAAACTTGTTCAGGTCCACCTTAAGAGAACAGTGCCATATGTTTTATCCATTGATCTATTGATGTGCAAACTCAGTGAGAGTTGTGGGAATAGTCCTGTTATCCCCCACTTTTAGGGATAACTAAGGGGATTATGTCTTGAGGCCCATAGGTCCTAGACATGGAGTACCGAGAGCCAGATCGAGTTGAGCATGGCCTTGGAGGGCCCATGTTTTCTTCCTTTCAACGCCTCCATTTTGTTAGCAACAACAACATCCATCACCTTCGGCTTGGTCCTGTATCAGAGATGGTTCTTGCTCCATGAGGTAATGAGTCCGGGTATCATGGTATGTGTCACTCTGATCCTTAAAACCTTTTAGTATGTTGATTTAATTCCTTTTGTGTCTAATGGGTGCTTGGATCTTATATTTATCCACTTGACCATGTCTGGGGGGAATGACAGGATGCCCTGGCAAGCTTGTGCCCATAGGTTTTAAGTTGCCACTGGGGGGATTTCTGAAAAGTCATCGTCTGCTCCCGTCATACTTTACCACTTTCCATCTTACTTTCCGCTCATCCATCCCATTACATTGGTCCGGGCATTGGGTTGGCCAATTATTTAAGGGTTGCACATTGCCTTGTGGGAAGAAGGGGCTAAAGGCCCAGAAGGTAAAAGCAGTTGGCAAAAGATATAAGCCTAAAATTAAAACCTCGAGATGCTTCGCCCAGGGATCCCCGAGAAAGAAGTAAAAGGCTTCTCAACAAGAAAGAAGAGGGACCCATAAAATAATAAAACAAGACCTAGTCAGAGGATAGGGGGTCTCAACACCAGCCAACCTATTAGGTCCATGGGCACCTAGCGGTATGACACTACTAGCAGCTGGTTACCACGCCAGGGTAGTGGCTCTTGGTTGCATGGCCAAGAGAAAGGGGGTCTCATCACGAGCCAACCTTCTCATCTCCGTGAAAGTGCTTGTGGGTAACATTGCCACCACTGGTCACCACGCCAGGGCAGTGTCCCCTGATTAGCTTCATGAAGAAAAAGCAATAAAGAAGAAAGAATAAAAGGCATGAATGGGCTTGGAAACATTTGCATCTAGGATAGGTGCAACTCGCCTTCTACAAAGGCACCCACAGGTAAGCCCTGCATTTCCATGCTTTCACTGCACCCCTTGTTAGGAGATCCCTTATCCACCTCACCCATTTACATGGCTTGGATTTAATCTCTTCCGGAAACATCCCTTTTCCAGCGGACACTAGCCCAATAGGATGCCCTGTCACTTCCTCCAAACTTGCATTGCGGATTTGTATAATGTCTTTGAGCACTTGACTAGGGTAAAAGGGGTTTTATGCACATGTTTAATAATATTGATGATTACATGTGATTGACATTGCTATGATCCCTGTGACTTATGAGCCCATGGAGGGCGTATCTGTTGATGTGTAGGATCATACTCGACAGACAGGTACCACATTGGACAATTACACATGGGGAGGTGATTAGTTTAGACCTCCATGGGGCTGAAGAGCCCACCAGATGGACGTTGAGACCCCAATAGGGGGCAGAGACATGACAGAGGGGTTTGCACCAGAGAAGAGGAGGGCGTTCCACCTAGGCACCCTGACAGAGCCTTACCTAAGGGGGTTGTGCCCTCTTCATTGGAACGTTGGCCTTGGAAGGCCCATGACGTCAACCAAGAGGCTCATGACATCATCCAACTTTATGGACGTTTTGGGAGACAGTCATGGCAGTTTGGCACGTGTGGCAGATTGGAGAAGCCTAAGGAGGGCTAATGTTTTGCTCCAGGAGGCTACATTTGCCCTAGAAAGGGCTAACGTCACCCTAGAAGGGGCATGACGTCTTACTTTTGCTTGATTAGGGTTTAATTTATGACATTTAATGTAAAACAATATTATTGTGTATTTTGGCCTTATTGGCCTTTTTGATGAACTAAATTTTAATTAAGGTCATTGGTATGGTATATATTGAGGGTTTTCACTCTCATATTTTCATCATCTTTCACTCACCACTTGGTGAGGTCTGAAATTTGCGCCCTCTTCTAGGGTTTTGGCTGAAATTCTAAGGCGCACTTGTTGAAGGACGCTTGTTTCGGCTATTTTTGGCATTTCTCTTGGTGGAAGGTTTACAACTAGGGTTTAGCTACATGAATTCTTGGTTTATGTAAGTGAATTTCTGCAACGCTTCTTTATTGAATGGTTATGGTACTATTTACTTGCATTTGTTATTATAATTTGCCGAATTAAAACCCTAGGTGACAAGCACATGCTAAGGTCCTTGTCTCATGTCCCTACTAGGATTAAGAGCCATTTAATTTGCTGAAGTAAGATAGAGCCTTGCCATAGCAACACTCTATCCCTACTCTTCTAGCCTAGCCATTTT
>SNQJ01S0126543.1:26338-39777 GCA_010110895.2 Picea sitchensis
AAGAGGACACTTAAGCACAAACTTAAGTATTTGAAGATGGAGAAAGGTGAATCAATAGGAGATTGAACATGAGGTCTTTGTTGATCAACCGGATGGTTTTGTACTGCATAACAAAGACACTCATGTATACAAGCTAAGGAAGGCCTTGTATGGTCTTAATCTGACTCCCAGAGTTTGGTATGACATGATTGATGGCTTTCTTAGAAGCCTGAGCTTTTAGAAAAGTGATGCTGATGCGAATCTGTACTTCAAGGTAAGAGGGAACCAACCTGTTATACTAATCCTATATGTTGATGATCTCTTTCTAACAGGAGATGAAGGGATAATATCCTGGTGCAAGAGGGAGCTAATCTCAGAATTCGAGATGAAAGACTTAGGCTTGATGCATTACTTCCTAGGATTGGAAGTGTGGGAAAGACAAGGCGAGATATTTCTGGCACAAGGAAAATACACAATGGATGTATTAAAAAGGTTTGGTACGATGGATTGCAAATCCATGTCTACTCCGATGGTTACCAACCTGCAGAAGCTGCATGATTCTGATACATGTTCAGATTTGGTGGATCCCACCATGTATAGGCAGTTGATTGGATCATTGATGTACACCAGGCCAGATATATGCTATGTAGTGATTGCAATGAGCCAGTTCATGGTTGAACCGAGACAGAGACACTGGGTGTTAGCAAAGCACATCTTGAGATATCTCAGAGGGACCATTACCTATGGTATGAGATATACATCCAGTGGTGGTCTATTTCTGCATGGGTTTGTAGAAATGCTGACTGGCCAGGGAGCCCAGTGGACCGGAAAAGTACTTCCAGATACTGCTTCAGTTTAGGATCCGCTATGATCTCTTGGTCAAGCAGGAAATAAGGGTCCATTGCACAGAGTACAACAGAGGTTGAGTACATTGCAACAACTGATGCTAGCAAGGAAGCAATATGGCTCAAAAAATTGGTTTCTGGGTTGTTTGGTGACAAGCTCGAGATGACGGTGGTTCATTGTGATAATCAAATTTGCAAAAAACTAACAAAGAACCCCGTATTTCACGACAGGTCAAAACATATTGACATGAAGTACCACTACATTCAAGACTTGGTTCAGAGAAAAATTGTAAAGCTACAATACATAGCCACGAGCGAGCATGTAGCTGATATCCTGACCAAGCCATTTCCATTGAGACAGTTTGTGCAGCTGAGAGGCAAGCTTGGTGTGGCAGAGAATGATTCCCTCGCTGAGAGGGAGTGTTAAATTTGGTAGCATCGACAACCATTCTCCAATGAGAGGCCATATGTTCCATCCCGAGGCTAGCCAGGGAGATTTGGAGAATCAACTAGTCTTGTGAGGTATTGACAAAAGCCAGGGGGAACGTTCAACCTCTGTGAGTTAAACCAATAGTCAGGACAAACAAGATGCTATGTAAGTATAATGCAAAAGTTAGGGGGAACGTACAACCTCTGTGAGCATAGATAGTCTAGTGCAAAAGTCAGGGGGAACGTACAACCTCTGTGAGCATAGATAGAATATTGCAAAAGTCAAGGGGAACGTACAACCTCTATGAGTCAAACCAAAAGTCAGGACGAACAAGATGCTATGTAAGTCTAATGCAAAAGTCAGGGGGAACGTACAACCTCTGTGAGCATAGATAGTCTAGTGCAAAAGTCAGGGGGAACGTACAACCTCTGTGAGCATAGACAGACTATTGAAAAAGTCAGGGGGAACGTACAACCTCTGTGAGCCTAGTCAAGCCTTGTGAGCCATGAACAAAAGTCAAGCCATCTAGCAAAAGTCAGGTTGAACGTAAAATTCCTATGAGCTGAAACAAACAATCTTCCTGATATTGCAAATGATCTAAATGTATTGATCTAGTGCGTTGGCACGTGTAACACCTTCCACCATGAAGAAATTCGAATTGCCTTGTAAAGAGTCAAGTTGTAAAAAGTCAAAATTGCATATCTAGGTCAAAGTCAAAGTTGTCAAGTTTGTTGCATGTCGCATGCATGCATGCATGTTGCATGTTGCATGCATGTCTAGTTGCATGTTGCATGCTAAGGAGTTCACATGCATTTCATGTCAAGGGCGAGTTCCTAACTGAAGTGGTAAGTTCAGTTCTAATTTTGGCTGCTGAGTTAATGGTCAGTTCTAATTCTGATGGTTGAGTTAACTTCAACAAGCACTCATGCCTCTAATTCGAGCCCCGTCCTCTTCCTCTCCACTCCTATATAAGCAAGAGGTCGAACCTCTTTTCAAAATACAAGTTATTTAGCGTGAGGGAGAAAGGAAACGATTGTTTTAGTGCTAGTATATATATCAGAGTAGGTGGCATCAAGTGTTATATACAGTGTTGTCATATATATCAATATATTCATGCAACAAGTGCTTGCTTGCAGGGCTTGTGTATATCAGTATAAACAAACATCAAGTGTACGTTTACAGTGTTGTTATTTATCAGTACATAAATACATCGTATATCAGTCTACAGGGGGCTGCTATAACAGTCCACAACAGGGCTGCGTTTTTAAACCAATAGTAGATAACCATATCAGTCCAAAAACATTCTCCTATAACAGAGTTTATAACATCAAGGTTTCTCAGTAGGAGACAACCAGATCAGAGTCGTTGGCAAGCTCTTAAAGAGCATAATTTCATGGTGGAAAATTTGTAAGTGGTCTTACATTATTAATGCAATAAAAGGAGATTGTTTGTTGGGGTTTCTCTCCCTGTACAGGGTTTCCCCATGATACATGTGTTGTGATCTTGCATGCTGGTAATTCCTTATGATTATTGTTGTTCTAATTTAATGATGTCAAGCTAAGTTCTTAGTACAATCCGAATTTTAAAGAAGTACCTACAGTTTAATATCACGCTCAAAGTTTAACACTATAGCCCTTTGATATACATGTTGGGTCCAATATCTTAGGGCAATAACTAAGGAAGCTCAACCGTGCTCTACCCGTACTACTCGACTAAGCAGGTACTAGAGAGTGATCTCTGGAGCACTGTTCTCAGTGTACTATAGCAAGAAGGCATACAATTGGTTTATCTAAGGCTAGTTTCAGGTATACCTAGGGGACTTCTATATACCTGAGGGTATGTGGAAGTGAGATTCCGTATACATGTACTGTCTAATGCGATACTGCTTGAAGGGGTACCCTCAAGGGTTACAAGGGATTCCAACAACGTGATTCTACTTGTATTTCCTGCTTGTATTCTTCCCCTACCGCAGTTTTACCCGCTGAATGATAGATCATTATGTTATTTAAATATGTCGGAACATGTCTCTAAAAAAATAAAAATTTATGAACCTGCTAACCCAAGATTTTTTTTTGAAGATCACTAGAAAATAACTTGAACAAGGTAGGGTTTGTGAAAATGTAAAATGCTCACAACTTCTGTTATACTTCTTGGATTGACTATTATGACTCCAATTATGAAATGCCACACCTTCTCTAGATGTATTGGCACCGGTTTGACTAAAATTTGTGCACTCTATAAAAAAATATCTAATCTATGAAATTCACGACCTATCCAGAAAAAACCCTAAAAAATGCTAATTGAAATTAATGATATCTCCACTTTCCGGACTTTGTTTTGGGCTATTTTTTTTTTTAAATTGAGTATTTTTTTCAAGAGGAATTCAATTCGTGGGATGTTTTTCCAAATTATGCGTAGAAAGTTTCATAAATCGGCTTAAATTCTGCTGTCCACTTTTTTTCTGTCAAAAATCAACAAAAATAGTGAAAAAATTCCCATTTTGTGCACAAAAATTCTCTCACATCATGCCCAAGAAAGAGCTCTGATGTCACTTGTAGTGTACTTAACCCTAAAACTTCAGAGAATTCACATATAAAATAGTGCAAAACCCAAGAACATGAGAAAAGGGAGATAAACCCTAGGAAGGATCTCGTTGATAAGCAACAATAGAGAGCTAGGTTTACTTGCCTCTTCAAGCAGGTAACTTCCAAGAGAAATTCTCCAAATACAATAACAATTCGTGACAAAACATTACATAACCTTCTACTCAATATATAACTATCCATATATTATTTTAACTACCTATGGGCCCCTTATAATGAGGGCTGACCAACTAATTTTGGCTTTATTACAAAAAATGACCCTTTATTACAATAAGTGACTATTAACTAACTGTTTAATGGGTCTTATTCAAGGAAGGTGGCCTCATACATTAATAAAGTATATAAGTAAGGGGGTTAGGGTAGGACCCTAACAATCTAGTCTAGTGGGAAATAAAGTAAAAACTATAGTTTCTAGAATTAATTGTGATCTTTCTGATTTTAAATAGGTCTCATTCTTCGACATCAAATGTGAGTTGAATGAGGAGGCATATCACTGGGCTAAGTTGGTTTCAGAACTAAGCCCCAGAGCACTGTTAAAAATGGGGAATTCAACTATTGTTTAATCCCCTAAACTAATCAATGAGTGGTTATTAAAAGGGTGCTCTATCCAACATGTAATTATCAATTCAATTCAACTAGTTGTGCCTTGGGAAGGACATAATGAGCATTTTTCGTTCCTCATTACCATATTGAATGGTAGGTTCAATTCAGGCTATTCATTGCACATTTATTTTTCTGCTCAAGAAATTTGGGAATATGACTGTCTTGTGCTCTTTGTTGGGGTGATTTGTAAGTTTTGAATTTGTTGGTCTGGGGTCTTGGTGGTGATCTCAATGTTCTATGGGTGGTTCTTTTATTTTTCTGGTGAGAGAGTGAACAACCATTCCCCACTATCTCTTCCTGTTTTGTCTCTGCGGTGCCTTCGTCTAGTTTTGGTTGGTGAGGGTTCGAGATGAATTTGCAACATGTTTTAGAGGAAATGAATGGGTTCATGGTGTTGGGTAGTTGTTCGTTCTCGATGTTGGAATTTTCTTCCTCTCATTTCAATCTCAGTGTCTTGGTAAGGCAAGTTCTGGTTCATTGGATTTTTGGCAATTTTGTTAGTGGTCTTATTGTTCATGAATCTTGGGGATTCTGGAGTGAGTTATGTTTGGTGTTTTAGTTTGGTATCTTTGCACGTTCTATGGATGGGTTATTATCGCTTGGTTTTGGTCTCCTAGCATGCCTATGTTAGCTCTAAGGCCTACAACCCCATTTCACTTGAAGTCTTTCTCTTTCAGATTCTTGGTTTGTTTTCTAGATATTGTTTCTAATGAATTTGGGAATAATATAGCTATGGATAGTGAAGACATCAGAGAAATACGTCAAGTCCTTCATTGGCACAAGGAAATTAGCCATGCCAACAACAACACAGTGATGGTATTTTCCTCCAAAATTTCTAAATTGGAACATGCTTGCACCACTCATGATGCCAATGTTATGAGCATATTCTTCGTCTAGAAATGGAGAATTGATTCACTGGAAACAACAATGTAACAAATTTCACAGCTTAATTCTCTCTTCGCGAGTGTGATCTCTTTCCATGGCCTGCAACAACTAGGGAACAAATAATTCGCTACAAGCAGTGATAAAGGAAGACAAAAAATTCCACCAGCTTCGTCATCCCATGGAGATTGAAGGTCCAAGTTCTGCTCAATCTGATGAGGGGAAGGAAGAAGAAGGGAATGTTCACCTTTGTCGTCTATAGTATGTATTATCGAGTCATATGTATTTTGGGTCAGTATGTCAGACATGCCACTTGTAGGCCTATCCAGAATTCCTTTGCAGAGGTCTCTTATATGATTTTAGATGTATGTTTAGAGGTATGTTCAGTTTTATGGAAATATCATGAACTCAAATGGATGTATCTCGCTACTAGCTTTGGTGCAACTAATTTTTGAATGAATTTAAATTTCCATTTCAGTTTTTTTTTTAAAGAGCCTTCTTCTCAATTTTGAACAGAGTTTGTTTATTTCAATTTGTACATGTTGCCTCAGGACTTCATTTTGTTGAAGCATATCCAAATGAGGCCTAAAATGATTCATTGTGGTTGCAATTCTATCTTAGATCAAATGCATTGCACCAATCAAATACTTTTTACCTATGATTTGTTTTGTAGCTTCATCCATAAATTTCTTCAACATCTCAATTGTTTGATTGTCCTCAACTATTACTTTTTTTCTTCGGATAATTACTCCTAGATTTTTTTTATCAGTCCTCTCTTTATTCTATTAATGTCCTTAACTTAGATACTTCAACTTCTTTCAATTTCAATCCTACTTCTAGACTCAAAAGCTTATTGGAAAGTTCAAAGATCTTAGTCTTGAAGGGTACTACTTATTCAATATCTTTACCTTGAACATCATTTTCTTGTACTGACTCTATTGTTGGCTTTGAAAATTGTTGGATCATAGCTTGTTTTTTTGTGACTACTGCGTCCTTTTCCCCTTTCAGCTTATCAATTGTAAGACCCAAACAATAATTTTGTTCTTTTAGTCTGGAAAGTTGACCCATTAATTGTTCCTTTTCCTCTTGGGTTGCTACCAATCCCTTTGTTTGGACATGTTTAGCATTAATATCTTTAGCTTAGACCTGAGAGCCTTTATTTTTTAGTCTTTGTCCCTCACCAATGCTTTCACAATCTTTTCATTTCTTTGATATGTTCCCAATGTCACCACTTTGTCTTCTAGATCATGAATTCTGATCAGTCTAGCCTTGCTTATAATCTTTTCTTGCTTAAGCTTACCCACAAGTTTAGTGACTGTTTTTTGGAGTTTACCAACATCAACTGTGGCTTGAATCAAATTTGCGGACACCATGTCACTAGTTTGCCTATACTAAATTTTATTAATTACATGCATTTTGTTCATATCAAATTTAATAGTAGAGGCACCATATTCACGAGTCTTAATTTCAGCGTCACTTTTAATAGCCTTTGGTTGTGGAACATCCATATCAAATACTACCTTCTTGTAATCCACCGAAGTGAGTATTCTTCCCATCACTGATCCTTTGTTGAAAGCTTGAGGATACAAATGTTTTCTTGATTTTCTAGATTTCTTTTTGATCAAGGCCATCTTTGAAAATATATCTAGGTCAAGTCTTACTAAGCTTTCTTTATTTATAACTTCAGATGACCCTTCTTCATTTACAATTTCTGATGTAGAGGCTGTTGAAACATGTGTGGCAATCATCTTAGGTCCTTCAAGGTTTTTCTTTTTAAAATCTTTCTCTAGGATCAATTTAGCTTCATTTAATTCTTTTGACAAGATTTATCAATTTAGAAGAATGAGTTGTCTTTAGAATCTTACGTTCTTCCTCCTTTTCAATTTTATCAATTAACTCTTCCAATCAAGCTCACTTGGGTGATCATTAATAGGTTCACTTGATTGAAAAATAACAGGCTCACATGATTCCCCTTCTTCTGCTCTCTTCTTTGTTGGTAAATTTTTATGAGGTGTATCAATCAAAAGCTCCATATTTTCCTTTGACGTACTTGAGCTTGCATTGAAAACCATAGTAGCCATTGAAATCTCCATTGTTTCTTGTTCACTTGAGGTCTGATCATAGTTAATCATTACTACTTTTGGGACTTTATTACTTTTCTTTGTTGGAATATGGATTTATTCCTCTTTTACCTGTAGTTGTCTTTCTAACTGCACATGGTTGCCTTGCAAAATTTCTTGAACTTTCCATTTTTCTTTGTTAACTAGTCTCTGCATTTTTAGATTTGTTTCATGAACATATGGAGATGACCTAATTGCAACTCGTAGAGTAGATATTATATGATAAGTATTATACTTCCATGACTTGCACTCCTCTGAATTCAAAGCTTTTAACATCTTCTATACACTAGATAATTCTGATTTCTTTTTGACTACAAAGGAAAATACCTCATCAGGCAAAAAAATTAGTTTTCTGATTTCTTGATCCAAAACACATTTGATCAAAATTCAGTCTTTGCCTAATGTATTCTAAAGAAAAAACACCAGGAGTTAAAAATATTGGTAGAAGATATGCTTTGATCTGTAATCCATAAATTATAATAGCAATATGATCTTCAAAGATGTGCCATTTTCCCACTCTAGTGTTTGGACTCAATTGAAGCATTTGTTTATGTTTTCAAATAATCTAGATGGGTGATCACCATGAGAAATTATATGGGCCGTAAACATAAACTTCTCAACAAAGGTTTTGAAACCCACATTTTTAGCATGTTTCCTCACAATAGGTGTCCATTATGTCACTAGAAGTCGATTTAATTGCCGATCAAATTTATTCATGTTCAAATGTTTAAAATTAGATAATTGGAAATATAGTAATAGGTATACCGGGTAAGACTGATATCTAAAACATTTAAATGAAGAGAATTGAGTCAACTGATCATGAATGGCATCATATAGGTATTTGACATGATAATATTTCATAAGAGATGCTTTTAATGGAGGAAAAATATTTTATATCATTCCTAGGATTGCTTCATCTAAAGTGTTGTCATCATCATCCCGTAATATGATGAAAATAATAGAAATAACATTTCTAGAAGGATTTGGGAAAATAGAAACTTGGAAAGGCATGACAATCATAGGCTAAGTAACTACTTTTGGTAGATTGCGAATCAATAGATCCTTTACTTGAGTCGAGGTTAGGGTTTCGAACTCCGTGGCTAGGGTTTCATCATCCAAAGGTGTTGTTGAAAATATTGTAACTGTGAAGAATATTCTAATTATAATTGAGTTATTTTTATATAGATCAAATCTCCTTTTGTGGATTAATAATGTTGGACTTTGTATAAGACCAAATCCCCTTTTGTGGATTGGTCAAACCATAGTTATATGGTGTTGTTTGTAAAGTCAACCCCTAGGGATAATTAAAGTGGTTTTAACCACTAGTTGAAGAAGTTGACCCTGCTTGGTGAAGAGACATAACCCTAACACCTATCAACTAGTATAAATAAGATAGGATGACGCCTCATTCTCTCTCTAACTCAAGTCACTCATCTAGTGCGCACGTTTTGAAGGAAGATGTAGTTAGAAGGAGAAGAGAGAGGCACATGCTTGGTCTTGGATATTCTTGGTGGTTTGGTATTTTATCTTGGCATTGTATTGACAATTTATATAAAGGAAGTTTTTGTTGGGTTTTCTTCCCCATGAAGGTTTTCCAGGATAAAATGTTGTGTACCTTGTGATTGTGTTTCTCTCAGTGATCCTCCTTATGCTATTATTGTCTAGTAAATTGAAAAGAAATTAATAGAAGCTTTAAATTTAACATGGAATCATAGCTAAATTGACTAGAGCACCTATCACTGGGTAACCAAATACGTCATTGTTGTTGTACAAGAAAATTAGGGCTTTCTATTGGAAGATAATTTCTGACTAAAAACCATCTAGAGAAGTGCACCCTAGCCTAGCGAACTCATTGGCAGCTTGAACACACCTTTTCAGTGTCCATAGCCTCCAGAAAGTGAAACCCTAGTTTTCAATGGTACCAGAAAACTAGGAAACTAGAACCAGTACCAGATTTACCAGTCTAGATTTGCGTAGGTCCGGTTTCAAGGGGTAAAAGTTGAAATTTTTGGAATCAGACAACTCCAGCCTACTCACCCCAACCCATCGCATCTCCTGGTAAGATCATATTCAATTTCTGAGCACTTTCAATTTTTGGTCATTTTTCTCAGATCCAGGTCAAAATGTCTGCAAGCGCTAAGCTTGTTGACAAGTTAGAAGGTGTGAAAAACTTCATGCTTGGAAGTACAAAATTTCACTCATTCTTGAAGAGAATGACCTTGCATAATTCATAAAGGAAAATGTATCGGAACCCGAAGAAGATGCAACCAAAGCAAAGTACAAGGACATGGTTAGGGCCAAAAGAATCATTGCAGACTTTATTAAATACCACTTGATCCCTCAAGTGTCTTCTAAGAATACTCCAAAAGAAATGTTTGATGCCCTAACCATAATGTATGAAGGAATATCAACCGAAAGATTAATCTGAGAAGCCAACTCAAGAATACAAAGATGTGGAAAGGAGAAATATTTCATGGCTATTTCTCTAGAGTTTCTCAATTCAAGGAACAACTAGAAGCAATTGGAGATAACCTAGATGAAGATGAACTCATAATGACAACTCTTAATGGTCTCACAAGACCTTGGGATGCCTTCATCCAAACTATATGTGCAAGAAAGGATAAACTCCATTTTGACAATCTTTGGGAAGAATGTGTTCAAGAAGAAGCAAGAGTAGCTAATCGAGAAGCAATACTATTAAGGGATGAAGATCAAGCTCTAGTTGTTCATGCTAAAGGATGAAAGAAAATGTCTCATTTCAAAAAAAGGACCCACCTTCATAAGGAATCTCACACCCCAAAGAGATTCACCCACTTCCATAAAGAATCTCACCCTCCAAGGAGATTCCAAAAATATCAGAAGGGTCAAAAAAAGAAAAATATTTCTCCTCTTATCAATGTTATCATTGTGATAAGATGGGACACATGGGACACATTACTAAGAATTGTCTTGTAAGAAGGGAAGAATACAAGAAGAGAAATAACAAAAGACATCATGCCCATGCAGTTAAAGATGATGAACCACCCACAAAGATGATTAAAGAAAAGATTGAAGACTGTGTTTTATTCTCTGCTCTCTTAGGATCTGTGACACCTGGAGAGGATACTTGGTTCATAGATAGTGGTGCTTCTAAGCACATGACAGGTCAAATAAACATTCTCTCTAGCCTTACAGAAAATAACTTTCCCCAGAAAGTTACACTTGAAGATGATTACCAGTACCCTATCAAAGGAGTGGGAGAATCCACTTACAAACTTGATTCAAGGACCTTGATGAAAATGAAGGATGTACTATATGTATCAGTTTTGTCAAAGAACTTACTTTCTATCTCAACTTTAGATAATAAAGATTTCATGGTTGTTTTCATAGATGGTGAAGTTCTTATGTGGCCTAAAGGAAAAACCATAGAAGAAGCAATTGTCATTGGAACATAAGAATGTGGCTTGTATAAGTTAAAAGGTCACTTAGATGCAACCTTGACTCACTCCACTAAGAGTCCATGTGAACTTTGGCATAAAAGACTAGCTCACATCAACTACAAAGCCGTACCATATGTAAGCAAGGTAGTTACAGGTCTACCAGAATTCAAGGTTGATCATGAAGGTCTGTGCAAGGGGTGTGCACAAGGAAATAACATAAATAATCCTTTACCAAAAGCAGAAGGAATCTTGGAGCTCGTCCTCTCAAATGTATGTGGTCCAATGCCATCAACATCTCTTAGTGGGTATGTATACTATGTGTCATTTATTGATGATTATTCTTGCAAAACTTGGGTTTATTTCTTGAAATCAAAAGATGAAGTATTGATAAAATTAAAGGAATTCAAAGCCTTGATAGAAAATCTCTTCGAAAGAAAAATCAAGATACTCAGGTCAGATAATGGAGGAGAATATACCTCAAAAGAATTTGTAAAGTTTTTGCAGAGATGTTGGGATTAAGAGGGAACTCACCACTCCCTACAATCCTCGACAAAATGGTGTAGTAGAAAGAAAGAATAGAACAATAAGCAGTGAAGTCTATGATCCACGATCAATATCTTCCAATTCACTTATGGGCTGAAGCATTAAGAACAACAATTTATGTCCAAAACAAATTATCCCATAGTGCACTTGGACTCAAAACCTCCGAAGAAATGTTCTTCGGAAAGAAGCCAGAAGTAAGCCATCTCAAGATATTTGGTTGTCCAGTGTTTGTACACATGCCTAAAGAAATGAGAACTAAGTTGGACTCTTGAGGAAAGAAGAGAATATTTGTTGGATAATGTGAGGACTCTAAGGCCTTCAAAATTTACATACCAGGTTACCATCATATTGAAATCAACAGAGATGTAACCTTTGATGAAGATGTTGTTAGCGATAAAAAATGCACTGACATTTTTGAAAGAATGATGCCTAATCTTGTAGGGAACATTTCACTAGCTTCCCGAGCTCCAAATGCAGATTTGAAAGCACCATTGGAAAACTTAGGATTTGTAGATGTTGATCGACTATTCAAGCATGTAAAACAGACTCTCCATGACTGAGAAATTTGTTTTTTAAAAAATCTGCGCTTTAACCAGCTAACTCGTCCTGAATTTTGCTAGTTAGCTGGTAAAAGCTCTGTTTTTCACCAGCTAAGGAGCGGATTTTTGGGTAAATTAGTTGGTGAAAGCCTGTCACGGCCAGAATAACCAAAATTTTGCCCAGATCGAGATTTTTTGAGTTTGAATGGTTTGAAACCACTTCAAATGGATAGTTGTTGAATTATCAAGTTTGATTCAAAGGCTAGTTTTGAGGGATAAGGTCAAAAAGAGGGTTTTCAACTACATTTGACATCTTTTTCAAAGGCAGAATATCAGGGGTTTGAAGACACATCATCCAATTCGAATTTTATCTTTGGAGGACCAAATCAAACAACATTGGGAGGCTAAAACTGCACTTCATCATAAATCTACTACTCTTAGAGATCATTAGATATGACCTTTTCCTATTTTGTTTTGATTTTCCATTTTTAGTATTCTAGATCCATTTTTATAGGATCTCATCCTACACTTGTTGTCTCTGTTTTGATTTGACTATTTTTAGTAAATCTGATCCATCTTTCAAGGATCTAGATTTCATCTTGTAAGGCTATAAAGCCAAAGACATTTGGAGCACTAGGGGTTCAATCTAAGAGACATTTTCTAGCCATTGAATTTGACTTCTTATTCTGATAATAAAATCACAGTCCTCTTTTGTTTTCAATATCAGATTCTTTCATATATTTCATGATTCTACACTTTATTCCAGTTTAGTTTAGCTTTTAAGAACTGTCGTCTTCTTATTAAGCTCATAAACTTGGATTAAAGAATTTCTTGTTGTCTTGTATGACCTTGCATATGGTTGTATTTGGTTATCTGGACTAGTATTCTTCATCCCCTTTTTTCAACTATGTTGTCTGATTATTGTTCTCTAAAAGCACTATTTTATCCAGATACATGATGAGTGGTTACTTTCATTAGCTATTGAGTTATCCTATTGTTCCAAGCATACAAAATCTACCATATTTTTAAGTTACCAAGCATTCTTAGCCTACAACCCTAAGGAGTTTCTTGGAGTGATAACAAATTGGCGCCGTTGCCGGGGAGAGAAGATTGAAGCTTAGCTTCCTTGGGAGACGACATAGATCCAACGTTGATGATAGACAAAGCCCAAACATTATTCGGTTGTAATCATCTATCTGATGACTCCATGAAGGACGAATTCAGTGGCGACTCCATTGTTCATAAATCTGTTGGTGACTCCACTGGTATGACATGAACCAGATCTTTGCTAAGAGGTATGCGTTATGTGATTTTTCAAAAATTGTTGGTTTCCCTAATCCAGTACCTAGTAGAGATGAATGGGAAAACCGTCTTCCCAGATTTCGAGGAGAAGAGTGGGAAGTGCCAGCTGAACATTTGCTGGACTTTCATGATTACATGCATCGGTTGCAAGTTGTGCATGAGGATGTTCAGATC